>JAODFZ020014873.1:0-10447 GCA_027574845.2 Deinopsis erosa
AATATAAAACATACCTATAACTTTTATTATTGTATGAAATATTTTGCCTTGCTGCAAACTAATGTTTAATGAGTTGTTTCACATAAAACTAGTGCTATTTTTATCTGTTTATGTATATTTTAATAAACACCAGTAAGTAAATGGCGAAAACAGGTAAAACGTTTAAAGATTATAACGCCATAAAAGTCGCACTCTTAAAAAACGCTATAAGTAATTTCGGGTGTACACTTTATTATAAATAAAGAAGAAAAACAGTAATTTTCTAAATTTGTTTATACAGGATACCTTTATTATTGAGACCCGAAGTGGACCAATTAAGCAACTATCGCTCTAATTTAATTTTAATTAGTGACTAGTTTCTGCTCTCATATCATTATCAAACTATAATTTTTTCAATGAAACTTGTAACACATAGAAAAAGCCTATAAAAGATATTTGATTCAATATAATTTTTATTACTTTAGAAAATCAAAATATTATTTTTGCCCTATATATGCAAATAAATGAATTAATTTCAAAGTATTTGAATAATCAAATGATGTGTTCAATGATTATGAGTCCGGTCAAAATGTTAGTTAGAGGCTATTTCTCCCCTGCCCTGTTGGGCATCTGATGAAGTGGTGACCAGAGACAACATTTCATCATAACGAGCTCACATATGTCGCTTATCCTATTTACACTAAATCTAAATAGCAATTGAGCAAATTCTAATTTAGGAACGACCTTTTATAACTACATATACAATTCCTACGATTAGATTGCAGTTGAGAGAGAAAGTCGACGGGCGTTAATGTGCTGCTCAACAAAATCACACTAGACTCAGTACGTGCCACTGAATATTCATGACTTTAGTAGCTCATTTAGAGTTGTTTAAAATTGTAACAAACCCTACGGCTATTTGATAGCCATTTAACATCACCTCTGCCTTATCGATTAACCGAATGAATTTTTAATTAATTTATTTCCAAGCAAACATTTGTATTTAATAATTGTTTATTTTCATAAACAAACTATGTAATAATATGCAATAGCAATTTCAATTCTATAAAAACACTTAATTAAATAAACCAACTAATTGCATAAAGGAACAATAAATGTCATCAGTAATCGAAAGTTATTACATGCTATAAAAAAGTCTCCCATTTTTTGTTAACGTTAGCATAATAGAATTTTTTAATAATGCAATATCCGATGCAAATAATTTTGCAAATATCAAAAAATTCAATATCCAGAATTGCATCCTGATTCCCTATTTTGATTTCTTCTTCCAATATGCAACAGTTATACAATAATATAAAATCAATCGAATTACAAATATCTCTGGGGCGTTTTCATTTTTATGTGCAATTTTGTGACAGATGCTACATACCAAAAACTCAACTCATCCGTGAGCCCCATCAGTAAATACTCTCTCTCGGATGCAACTATGAATGCGACCCACATCGTTAAAACGTATCAGTCAAGCATTCAAATAAGAATTTATTCTACTTATAACAAATCATATGCTTTATTATCATTATCCAAAGTAAAAATCTTCAAAATTTAAATATGATTAAAGTGTGCATCGCTCTTTAAAGAATTACTTAATTTTATTACGACAATTAGTCGAATAATTATTTATATTGAATGAAGAATGAGTTTGACAAGAAAATGTCATTTAACTTTAGTTGATTTCAATTACGGTTTTCATTAAATTATACTTTTATGTATGATAAGCATAATAATTGGAAATTACTGTTTTCTTTCAGTTTAATTACAGTTAATATGTGCGGGCCATAAATCTTCTTCAGATAAGCCGTTTTTTCTTTCGCTCTCAAAATTATAACGAACGAAACGGAGTTTTTAAAATATTTATGACATCAAATGAATAAATGTGCCGAAAACGAATGCAAAACCTCGATTTGTGAATAATTAATTACCGCACATGTGTTATCAAATGTTCGATATTTTATTATTTATTAATCCATAGTGCAAATGCGGCAGTGTATTGTCCACTATTACTAAAACCGCATCCGCACATATGTTGTTAAATATTATTTTCTATATAAAATGTGAACATACGTTAGACAATAATAATATGAACGCGGTGGCGTTGTAGGAGGAAGGGAATACAATGGAATAAGAGAGGAAAAACGAAATGTTTTTGAGGGTTTGTTGGTTTAGTACAAGCAGTCGGAATATTGCAACAACAATTAATATAAGTGTCTGGCAAACGCGTTTATTGTTATTGTTATAGGCTAAAGTTGGAATTTGAATGCGTATAATTTGCAAAGGCGGTTTAATAGCCGCCAAGATGTACAGATTGCATAATGCAGCATTGGAAATGTGCCATACAGTTAACGCTAATGTTATTATGCTATAGAGGACCATAAAGACTGAAAAAGGATTATACGATATTTTAAAGTTACTAGTCACCGGCAAATGCCCTTATCGAACAAATTTAATCATCGTATTTCTTTATCCAGCACATATTTATTATATAAAGCAAACGAAATGCTACTATTAGATTACTCTATGCATTTTTATCATTCCTATTTATTAACTTATCCTCCATTGCAAACAAATTGCAATTATTTACAACAATAGAACAATTTCCATAGCTGAGATTAGCTTTATCTATAATTCAAAACATCTGGAGCAACAAATTTCGTATAATTTAATTATGTTGTTATATTATAACGATAACGATTATATCTACAATAAATAAAGAAAATATTACCAAATTGAAAGTATTACACGATCATAATTTATGGACATAAACAAGTATATTGCGTGTGTAAGTGGTAAGGTTCAGCGTTAAAGTACTTAGGATAGAAAGTGACATTGTAGTTGGTACAAAACATAAATAATAAATTACATTTACCCTTATAGACAGTTTAATTACTTCAATAACACGTAAATTTTCTACTCTCATTTGAATTTATTATATTCTAATTTAGGTTGTCTTTTGTATATAACAAGAATAATTTCACATTGCTAAGTGAACTATATTTTCATATAATGCACCTAGAAACTATTATTATGCCGAAATAGATAGTTATTCATAGCATGATTATCTGACAAAGCAAAACTTGAGAATATTCGTTACAAAGCTTAATTGAAAATGATAATTTCAATAAAAGCCAGATAAGAAGTGAAAATATTAAAATATGAGAATTCTTTTTAAAACTCATATTACAAAACAATTTGCTTTTCTGATTGAATTAAAAATTTTAATTATCTCTTCTACTTAAAAAGTTGAAATTTCCTAATTTACATACTGAAAAGACATTTTTAATCAAAATGACCGAAAGTGGAATAATTTCAAGTTATTTCTTTTGCTCTGAACATGTCATTTGTGTTGGTGATTGCCAAAATTTTCTAAGTCATGCATACAACAGATTAAAATACAATGAGAGATGGTTGGCATGGAAACTCATCCCTTAGTCGTTCATTTCCTCTCTTACCTGACCACCCTAGTTCCTTTTTCCGGTAACTACTTCATAACCTTATTCATTATGCATCATTTCGTGGTTAAGCAAGCTTTTTATAATGCAGAAAAAATAGGTAGAAAAAGTTCAAGTTCTAATTGTATGCAGTCCCTAACAGTTTACGAGATTTTCACGGAACATTTTCCTTGTAAAATTCAAACAAAACCAGACATAATTAACTACAAATTTAATTAAAACAAAAAATCCTTTACTAATAGGATGTTGTATAAAAATTTCAATCTAATAGAAATCCCCCAACAGCAACAGCAGCACAAACAAAAAACGCGTCTCAAACTTTTTAATTTTGCAGTCATACAAAAATGATAAATTTCTTTTTTATTATATAATTTGCGTACAATATAAAATAAATTGAAATGAAAATCTCATCGATTTGTAGTATGTATAAGCAGTTAGAAATAAAGAAAAAATTAATAAACTTGACAATGCTATCAATCAGTAACATATTTTTTGAAAACGAGAAGTATCGATGAGTCAGAGAAATACAATAACCAAAACAGCAAGTGTTGCTTATTGCTGCATGATGGTATAATCGATCTTATCTGTCATGGTGATGTGAAAAACTGTCTATTATTATAAATGTGCGCGACAAACAAATTACAAGTTATAAAATGAATATGCCAATGGCAGAGTATGAGTTTGTCTTTTGTGTTTTTGACATAGTTTTGATTCGATAAATGTGAGGGGGGATTTACACTACCTCATCTTCTACAGCTGTAGGGTGGCTTTATAGGTATATTGTTGCCCTAAGTAACTTTCTTATGCCATTAAAAGGGCGACGTAATAAAATTGCTCAATTTCGAGTTGATGAGTTTTCATTGAAATAAAAAAAACAATATTTTTATTTTCTCTAACCCCTTTGGTTTAATAAAAAAAAGGAAGTACACTAGGTGCTGGTTATTGTGATCACTAGATATGAAATTCAACTACTTGACGTTAAACCACTTTTCGATTGTTAGAATCGAGTTAAGATAAATTTAAATACATTTTTTCAATATTTTAAAACTTAAATAGCAAACATTGGTGAATATTCTAAATAATTCATATGATATAATATAAGTAACACACAATTTTTAGTTTTTTCACTTTTCATTAATTTCTCTGCCCGACACCTAAGGGTATAAGGCAATTTTGAATAAAAAAAAAATATTTTCTCTTAAATTAAACATTATACAGTATTTTTGATTGCGAGTTATAAAAATTGCCGTTTAATACAATGGATATTGAGTGGTCAATGATGACCACGCAGTTAGAGAAAATATTTTTTTTTTATTTTAATGAAAAATTTTTAGTTTAAAAAAAACTGTGAAATTAAAAAGCAATAAAAAGAGCATTGAATTGATTCTAATATAATATTAGTTCATTTCCGGATTACAGTTGTCTATATTAGTAATAAATAATTGATTACGCGTCTTACGTTACGATTAAATTACATTCTAAATGTAATGAATAGTCTTGTTGCTTTCACACTATCAGATAGGTAATTAATCATTGCGCATCTATATATAGTTGGCAATACATGAATTGGTACATGAGTTAGTATTAGAGAGGAAAGGTTGGACAAGGGGGATGTATATGCAGGCGGTCGTGCGTACACTTCATATTTCATGTGCCAGTAGCCACCCCCAATAAGGAGCAACGTCACTAAACATGTTACAATTAGAATATATAGTCGTTTTCAAGACGAACATTTTGCAAGAATCAAACATGCGCTTCGTTGAGCAGACCCTAAATGAGAAATGTTAGGTGTCAGATATTATAAACACGCTTTTCACCACCAACCAACTTCATCCCATGAGAGTAAACCCTCTATTATGGCTTATCTTACTCTCTTAATCAATTCCATAAGCCCATTTTTATGTTAATACTAAACATAATTAAATCATTAATAAATTAAAAGGAATTCTTCCAATTTCTATTAAAAAAACAGTTTCATCTTAAAAGGATAAATTTATTAATTTACTTTTTTTTCGAATAAGTTGCTATTATCATTTTTTCAAATAAAATTATGTAAAAGCGTCGATGTGAGTGAATTGAAGATATAAACGAAGTGAGATGACGCTAGACGTCGGGTCAATACTCGGCGCTGTTAGTTGACCGTTTTGCCGTGGACGACGCCACTCGCCAAAGGCGCATAATATTTTCAAACTCGCTTTTTTATTATTACGAGCGCGTTAATCTATTTCAAATTACATATCTGTCTCAAATGCCTTAATACACATGACATTTTGATAATAATGCGCCCGCGCGTTCGCATTTTAATAAAAAAAATTTCCAAGGGCTGACAACAGATCGCTTGTCAAATCGTAATAAATTCTCATATTTCAATGCGCCGAGATAGTAATTTGTATTGATGTTGATGTCACAAATTTTGGCATTCAATTGGTGAAAATAATGTAACGCGTGAGTTTGAAATGATGTAAAGTAAAATTTCTTTACTTTCATGTTATTCTTGTATTGAGTAACGGAAGAAATATTAAAATACGCTGACATTGTCGGAATAAGCGGAAAAGGAAGGAAAATTTCTGCGTGAAAATGAAGCATGTACGAAATACTCACCGAAACAGTTAGAAAAGAGGCACTAGCGCAAAACATCAATATCGAGTTCCGTTATTGATAACGTCATTTGCGTACAATTGATGAGTTACGGCTTGTGCTCACGGATTAGAGCGGGCGTCAGAAAAAGTGATGAGGGTGTGAAAGTTTCTACAAAGTGGTTTGCTTTAAAGACGTCGTATGCGAATCTCCGCCGATACATCAAACCAACGTTACGACCAAAACTATACCACCACTTTTGACGATACTCTGACCTACTCCTCCTTGTCCCCAATCACTACTAATGCACACTAAGTGGTCATAAAGTTTATAACTGAGCGAACCACTTGAACATATTAGTATTCATCGGCCGTATATATATTCAAACTCTATACTGACCGCCTTTTAATATGAATTAAACTAATGATCGTATATAAAATATTCTACTCCACTTTAAATGCTCATTGTATAATGTCTATGTCTATTTGATTTATCATTTCCTAATCTATTCCTCTTTCTTAATATATATATTTTTTGCAAATATCAAAATTAAACCCACTTTTGTATTAAACTAGGTTAATTATTTAAATAATTCTTACCTCCTTGAGTAAGGAACTGCGATTCTTGTTGATTATTTTGGCTGACTTCACCCACTGGTAGATTATAATCCGCACGGCGTCGTAACGTTGCTGCATGTAATGAGGGACCTCTCGGTGGAACTTCAGGTGGTGCAGGTTCAGGTGGTGACTCTTCATTAACATCTGTATTAAAACATAAAGTTTATATTCGCATAAATTTGTTAAACAAAGCATCGTAAAATGTTTTGTCTACATAACTATGTATATAGAAAGGGCACATTGTTATGTTTCTCCATTTTAATTGTAAATGCACCATAAAGCATAATAATCACAATACTATTATTGCAATAAAATAAATAGATTGATGTGGAGTGGCAATACACACAAAACGCGACCAGACTAAATTTATAAACCGATCAGACTTATCGATTGGTGGTTTATCTTTAGGGGATATAATATTTGCTATTAGTTTGTCTTAAAAAAGAAAACTTTTTTTTTGATAGGTTTTTTTTTATAACTTATCCCTCGTCTTTCACATAAATTTACAAAATGATTTATTACGTTACAATTATAAGCAAAATTAATAATTTCTTGTATGGGATTACGGAAGTTTTTACAAGCAAGGGTGTTTTAAATGACAATTTTGTTTGTAATTTTTGAAGTGATCCATCCATCTTAGTTGTAGGGACTAGATCTTGACCGTTAAAGTGGCGCCACTTTAACGAGGGTAACTTCACCCCACAGGGCAATTAATTATATTTCATGTGTACATTACATGAAAAGCTTTCTTGTTGCCTTTCACATTTCAGTGAACACCGAATATGTTATATCGAATAATAAAATAGAATATTTCGGATGATAAAACGGAATAATTATCTTGGGTCAGCAAATAGAGGTTCTTTCGAGTATATTGTCTAACTAAAGCAGCGTTAAACAAACTGTGATCCGTGAAACACCAGCGTACGCGAAAAGTGAATAACGCAGATAAAGAAGACAGTAATTAGAATAAAAAAATTTATTGCGCAGTATAAAATTATTATGAAGAATATTGTGAAACTAAAACTGCACTAAAAATAAATTTCTGCGCACAAATTTTTCAATGACATTTGATAAGAGACATGTACGACATACATAAATGTATTTTCGCTGGACTCAACTAAATTTCTATAGCTTCTTTTGCCAAATAACATGATTTATTTGAATTTAATATTAAAATTACGTCTGTTTATATAGCAAATGTTGTAAATTGTAGTAATTAATAAGAGTATTCATTTTAATATAGATTTTCAACATTTCTTATATTTTATTTCTATATAAATCGATTTTTTTATTGTATTAATTGTGTAAATTAAGTAAAACTTACTGTTTGCGAATAAATAGCTTTCATAATTTAAAAATCAAAAGAAAATACACAGAATTGTATGAATTTATATGAAAACACAAATAACCACTCTGCGTTCTCACTATGCACTGCTAAATAATTTTGTTCAAAGAGATGTAAACAACTAAAAGGCAAATCTCTTCAATGACAAATGCAAGTTTGATAACAGTTAAATTTCATTCGTTTCGTTTCTCAATAATAAAAATATATACTTTCGTCTCGTTTAAAATTGCATGACTCATCATTACAAAGGATAATGGAATTTTTAAGTGACTTCGAATTAAATTTAAAATTAAAATATATAATATCAGAATTGTATATTTATATTTTTCATTTGTGAACTTTATAAAATCATTATTTACTCTATTATTTAATTTATTATTTATAACGCCTACTCTATAGAATAACCGTAGGAAAAGTTTACGAGTCGCTGGTCTAGAGAGTATATATGTACATTCATATTTTAAAGATTATTTGTATATGTGGTTGTATATAGAAGCTACGATGGACAACGAATTTGCAATCTAATTATAAAGTTACCCCAAAAGTTTCATTACATAGAAGCTCTCTAATGGGATATAATGATGAAGCCATACTCTTTCATTTTTCTCTTCAAAAATTGAGTATACTAATATTAAATTAACATTGGGATTTAGAATTTAAATAATTTCATGATAGAGTTAAGTTGGTTGCAGTAGCAACACCTATCCTATGTAAGGCAATTAGAGAGTCGTCGTCAGTCATTACTTTAAACTTTGTTGCTGAGTTAATTGCGTTAAAGACTAATGCTCGCTGGGTTTACTATGCTTACCATTGTTCAAGCAAAGTCTCTGTTGCGGTTCACCATGGTAAGTAATATCACTCCGGCCACCATCTGCGCAACTGTTACAGGATGTGGCACTGCTGGACGAGGTCATGCCTCCAGCTCCTCTGTGTCTTCTACCACTACGCCCTAAAGTATTGTTTGACAAGGCTTTCTTGTTACTTGAATAGACAACTTCCCCTGCAGATGCAAACAATAGTTGAACTAATATCAAAAATGTATGGAAATTAATAAAGTAAATGTGTACCATTTGTTCCACGGATGCGATCTTGTGGTGTTGCATAGATAATTCTTCTAGCATTGGTGTTTTCTAATGGGAAGGGTGAAGCTTGTCGATGCATTGGTAAAGGTGAACGGGGTGATAATACAGTTGGTGGAGGTGTGGGGAAAGGTGTTGTTGGGTTGTCCGTTGTAACAGCATCTTCAGTATCATCAGACCTATACGAGCGATCAATACCTGCAATAAAAAATATTTTAATTAGTTATATATACATATATGTAATAGTTGAGTATATATAATTAGATACTTATATATAACTTATCTAGTTGAGAAAGTTGATACACAAGTTAGTAAGTAGATGAGTAATATTTTTCTTTAATCTAAAGATGTTAAGTTTCTACTTATATAGCAAATATGTATAATTTGTGGTGTGCGCAATACGTTTCAAATTCGTTGCACATAACCATCCTAAATCAACAACCCCTCAACTATAAAAGGTCTACGAACTTTAGAAAAGACCTTTGCACAAAGCTTCCATTACAACTGTAATCCTAAATACTCCACACTTAATGTCACCACTAATTATTTTTTATACTACGCCTGACTTTATACATGTATGAATGTAATCTACATAAAATTTTATTTTATTCGCTTTGTGTAATTACTATATAAACAAAAAAGATAACAAGCAGACATAAAGCTCAACCCTATGCTATAATATAGGTTATTTGTAGGAGCATTTTGATTTTCCTCTTAAATGCATGTTCCAATTAGATAATTTTAGATCTAAAATAACTTTAGCGCAATTATGTTGTTTACGATATATCGTGTAAATCAACATTGGTGAGGAAAAGAGCAATGTAAGGTAAAGCATTGAAGCATCAACCCCTATGAAATTACCTGATTAAATTTTCATATTCAATCTTGAGTTGTTTGCCCTCGGGAGGCGCCTTGCTCGCGTACTAACCGTTTTTAATTCTGTTTAGCGAGACTACCTATATTACTAACTTAAGTATTACTATACGTATAGAAACACAAACAATAGAATAACATACACATGTAAGTTATTTAATACCAAATTTTGACGCTGACAATCGCTTAAATATAATATGTTAATTTATTGTAAATTGAAAAAAACATTCAATTTATTTAATATTAACTTTTTCTTTACAGATTTTATGAAATTCTTAATTTAATGGATATCATAAAATATTTATATTACTAATAATATTATAATAAATGTATATAAAAACCATTAAGTATAAAAGTTCTATAACAAATAGAAAATTTATTATAAAAATTATTAACTGTTTAAGGATTGGTAGACATCTTAACTATTATGACTATAAGGTGAAGTGGGGTAAGAGTGACCTAGTTTTTGCTAAGTTTGACTTTCAACCCATATATCTTTAATTTGTTTTA
>JAODFZ020014876.1:0-53786 GCA_027574845.2 Deinopsis erosa
AAAATGTTATTAATTAATAGCAATGTTTAATTTTGTGCAATTAAAAGCTATATAAAAATATATTACATAATATAAATGATACAATTTTTATGATTATGGGATGGTCAAATTAATCGTTAGGAAAACCGCTTTAATATGAACTTACAATTAGTGCATCCTTATAGTTACACTTGAAAAAAATAACTTTTTGCTATTTGAAAGTTTGTGACGTCATAACTAGGCAAATAATAAAATTTTACGTATTTTTATCATTTTAATTAAAAATTATGTTTGTTAAGATTAATATAAGATAATGTTTAAAAATTTAAATTGTTGATGAAAATGAGAAAAAAAATCTTTTCCATTTGAAAATCGAAAATTGGCATCATTTCCGGAGAAACCGGAAGCGATGCATGTCTATGCATATAGCCAATCAATGTGAAATCTGTCACAATACTTAAATTCTGAGTTTCATTTCTTAATTTTCATAAATAAACAATAGAAACGACCTAGCCTAAATCTGCTATACAGCGTGTTTGAGTGTTTCATAAACATTTTAACAAGGCAGGGTTTTGGGACATCAAAAGAAGCAAAAACGTATAGGTACATCAAATTGAGAAAATAAGTCGTTTTACAGGCAACTCTTCTCAGTTAAATCGCCAAAATAAAAATATGAAATACAAATAAGTCCCAAATTTTACTATGAATTGATTTAGACTTTAGAGTAATCCAGACTTAGAGATAGAGAATGTTTTTTCGTAAAATGCGATCTAGACAAATTTCAAAATTCAATAAATAATAATTCAATAAAGTAAAATTCGAATTATAGAACTTTTGAATATATTTATTTTTGATTCACGAAAATGGGCAAAACTTCAACAATACAAAAATTGAAAAATCAAAATTTATGGCCTTAAATTCAAATAATTTTCTCTTGTACCAATTAAGACTTATTTTTTGAGATATCGGTTTTAGACTACTCTATATCCATGCCAAGTCGCTTGGTAGAGTTTTTTGTTAAGTTTTCTCTCTGCTTTAGCTTTTCACTTGCTGCAGTTCTCCCTTAGTTGAATTGTCTGGCCTTCGCCATCGCCAGATGGAAATCCGTGGATGAAGCTCCGGTGCCACGAACTTAATTGAATTTTCGTTTATTTTCTTGTATTATGTGTTAATGATATAATGGAATTTTTTGTACATTTGTAAATTCATATTTTATTCATTCATGCATTCATACCAAGTCGCTATATTTATAAAACACCCGGTACATTCAATAAAGCATTAATTAATATAAATTCCAAATAAAACATTTTTTAGGCCCTATAAATTACAGGATGGCCAACTGTAAAAATTTGAATCAATGACATTTCTTTCTAAAGCAAAGTATTTAATTAGAATAATTAAATAGCAGAACAAAAATTAATGAAAGAAAGTGCGTGTTTCCGATACAAATCTAAAGCCATTTTTCTGTTTTCTGCATTTTGTTTTATGGTGACGTGTTTTCGTTACAATCCTTTTTGTTGTTGGTGTGCAACAAAACAATATATTTTATTATACCAACAGCATAAATTATTACAATCTCGAAACAAATGAATTTTTAGATTTATCTATCAAATTGGTGTAAAGCAATTTATTTTATTACGTGAATATTTTATAATTTATAGATTAAACTAATTATGTGTACAAAATTTTTTATTATTACTAAAAAAAAACAACAACAACATATGTTGATTTTATTATATGATTATTGTTTGTGCCTTTTAACAAAACATTACATGCATTTATTACAAATTAAAACATCAGCTAATTAATAAAATGAAATGAAATGAATTGCTTTGTTTTACTCTGTCATTATGTATTAAGGTCAATCAACATTGCAATATCTTAATTAACAAAACAATTTTCTTTTCGAGTTTTTTTTTATTCAATTCAACATTGAAAAAGCATAAAAGTAAAAATTAATTAGCAATTGAATGTTTTCTTTTATTATATATTAATTAGTATTCAACTTTCCAATCTTTGATCTGTTCATTTGATTTGATTCAATATTTTATTTGATAAAACAACAATAATAATGAATAATTTTATTAAATTATCCTCCGAGCAAATAAAAAGTTGATTAATGTTTAAATCTCAAGTGCGCGTTGAAGTAATTTTTGATTTTTGTTCAGTTAATCAACAACTTGTAATTATACTCGAAGTGCTAGTAATCTAGAGGCGCTAAAACAAATGAGAATTGCATTGTCAGTTATGCAACAGAAGCTTCATTTTACATATTTCGTTAATTCGAAGATGTGTTAATCAATCATTCGCTTGTCATCCTTTCGGGATTCAAAGAGTGCAAATTTCCGAACAAGTCAATTAGTAATAAAGAAAAGCGGGAAAATGGTTTAGTAGTTTTTGGTGAATAAAAGGTGGTAGTAGTAGTAGTGGTGGTGGTGGTGGTAGAATGAGTAGATGGTAAATCGGGCGTGAAGTGCCGGATGACATTTAATCAATATGGAGCTTCTGTGTATGTGAGTGGTGTGGACACTCTCGGTCATGCATCCATCCCTTCCATTCCAATCTAACCATACGTACATATAAAACCAATTATCAGTACATGTATGTATTATAAATAGTAGCAACCTATAATCATGCATTAAACGTGCAATATATGCAAATTGAATGATATATTGATTGTGGAAAGTCAAACCATCATTACCAACAACAATGATGATGATGTTGAAAGAGGAACAAGGGAGAGAGGAAGGAAACGCCACAAAGTTTGTATTTTAATAACAACAAAGTACTCTATGCTTCTGGCACTCGTACCATGGATTATTTTTGATCTCAGATGCAAGTTTGCATCCTAGTTTGGAAGTTCATTAGACTAGCTGCACTTGGAATGCTCGAACAACAATGGAAACTGTATGCTATTGAAATATATTAAGTCTTGCATTGGTTGTATAAAGTTGGTTTTGTCTTATCCTTTTCCTCCTTCTCGTCTTGTCCTTTTCTCCACCACCTTTCGATGTTGGATAGCTGTGAGAGAAATAGGACGCCAGCGCCAAGCAAATTCTCCGAACAAGAAAGGAAGAACGTGCTGCTAAGAGGAGAGAGACTTTACGATGCTCTATGTAAAAGAGGGCTAAGCTTAATGGAAGGAGTACATTACTGAAATAACTTTCAGTTCTATATTATAAACTTGACTTGACGAAAAACAAACAAAATATTGATGAGATAAAAACTTTTTCTGTTTTTCTTCTTCGTTAATAATTATTTGACTACATAAATGAAAAAGAGACAGTTTTTTTTTGTAGAAAAGACGTCCATTTATTATAAAAGTCAGTAAGAGTATGATATATGTCAGAAAAAAGATTTTATTCTTTATCCTTTCTCCAAAAAATATCCGCTTTTAGTGTGTCAATTTATATTACCTAAGCTTTACTAAACTTTTTTTTGGCATTGCTCTTTCCTCTCTTCCACAAAACAAAGAAAAACCTAAACAACAAATGAAGCACAATTTCGGTTGCTATAGTAATGCACTTATTACATAAACATAGATCTATGTAGTCCATGCAATGTGAGAGAATGCGTCATTAAAATTCATTAGAATGTAATGACGCAATCATTAAATTAGGAATTACTAATAGCTCAAGCAGATAGATGGAGTTTTGTTCATGGTGGTGGTAGTAGTGGTGTATTATTAATGACAAGCACGCAATATTTTAACTAAAAATACACACACACCCTTTTAGTTTGGAAGATAGATAACGCTGACAAAACCTAGTGGGTTCAACTAGTCGAAAATGACTTAGAATGTGTAGGAGGATATACAACAAAGTTTATAGTTGGTATAGTAAGTCGATTGCTGGTTATACAAACCCCAACTGCATGCCATGTTGTTTTAAACCTATGTAAATTAATTTGTTTTATAACTAGATTAGTTAGATTTTGTAATAGAGATTGTCCTATAAATATCTTACAAATTTTCTTCATAAATTTCTTGTTTATCTAAACTTTATTGAAAATAATTCCTTAATTACAATTTGTTCTCAAAATACTTTTAATTGCTATTTAAATTATTTCAATTATTTAATAGTCAAGTCGATAATTTTTACTGACCGAATTAGTTTATTTACTGAACAAGCTATGATTTTTTAGAATTTTATTTTAGATTTTACAAACATTTTAAACTTTTCTAAGCAAAATTCTTTCTGTTTATTTAGTTTTGAACCACTTTTGCTGCTGAAAATTTTATTTACTTGTAAAATACTGCGAATTTAATTTTTTATTGGCAAATTTTAATTAGTTTTGATATTTAATAAATTTATTTGTAAAAATTACAGTTTTCAATTCTATTGTATAAATTCATTTTATCGCAAATATTATTGTTCAATCATTTTATCAAATTTTTAAAAATTATTTTTAAATGATTTTTGAGTTTTCGCTTTGTTTTATAACAGAGAAAAGAACTAACTTTAAAAGTCATTTTATAATAAAGAAAAACTTTAATCAACGATGCATTGCTGTCAACAATAATCGGAAAATTGTTTAATTTTATATTTTAAGTTGAAATTTTATAAATTATGGTTTTCCACAAATATTTCAAATGCAGTAACGCAAAATCTGTAAGAAATAAAAATAAGAATTTACATTCAACATCTATAATGGTTATAAATTCAAATTGGCATAAAATGCATTAAATGTTAGAGTGAACTGAAACTAGAATATCAAAGTGAGGTGGAAGTGTTGCATAGCATATAACATGAGTTTGGATTGCATTTTGCTCTTCGGCTGGTTGCAAGATAAATATGCATTGTTTGTATAACGCATTCAATATTAACGTTCATCAAATGCATTATAGGAGAGCGAGATCACACCTTTCCAACATCTTTGTTTCACATTATCATCTATCGGCATATGAGCAACAACGTAAAGTGAACTGGTTCCATAGAATCATTGACCCGTTACAAATGCATACAACAATATGAATCTGTTGGTGTGCAACCTAAAGAATGTGAATATGTAAAAGAGAGAGAATTATTTCAAACATTACCAATCGTTTTAGAAATATCAAATCAACTCTGTATGCATGCATGTAACAATCAAATGCGAAGTAATTTCTCATCATATAGAAGCCCTTCCAGCATCTAACTCTTCTGCTTTTTCATCATCAACACAAATAAAACGATGACGACATTTGAGACAGCCAACTGAAGCTTCCGCATTGTGTCTGTTACAATAATCGTACGAAATGAATTGCACAGTTTTGATACATCATACAAGTGTCAGCCAGAATCGACGTGTGAGAAGACCCTCAATGCAACCCCCGATATATTATGGGTAATACTCCCTTTGCGTGCAAGGGTGCGTACTTTGACCATCCACATGTATGTACTATATACATCATCATCATCAATAAGCTTATTGAATTGCAATGTTGCCATTACTAAATCATTCAAATAATCTGTTATATCAAAGGATGGTGATAGGGTGTTGTTCATCTTATTGGAAATACATTTCTAAATCTAATTTTCAACTCACAAATTTCATATTGATTAGAAAAATTTTAATTTTACAATAAATTTCATTGTTTTAATTTATAATTATTATAAAAGATAATTATGATAAAAAAAAAATCTGATAATTTAATATATGATTTATAAGTCTTGCAAATGCATCATAAAAAAAGATTTTTTTAATCAACTCTTTTTGATTTATATGAAAAAAATCGTGCTCATTTATTGTATAAAATTATTGGCAATGTTATGAAATATATCAGCAACAAGTTCAACAACCCCGCCAATTTTTAAGATAATTGACGATCACACACACACATGTTTTTTTTCGGCCGGTGCTAAAATTCCCGAAGCATTTCTTTTATCTTTTTCTTCTACAAAAAGTGTTGTTTTATATTCTTTTTAATTTCAAGTGGATAAAATCAAGTTACATGTGTTCATATGCAGTTATTCGTTGCTTTCAGCAATTTTCTGCATTCGATTGTTTCTCATTCTCCTTCAATCTGACATTCAATAAATTTTGTACAATGTTTCCCAAACACCGTTAATCATTTGCTTCTTGTTTCTTAAAAAGTTTTATAGAAAAATTGAGCCATTAGATGATTGCGTGCTTATGCTTCCAGCTCCAGATCTAAATGAATAGTATAAGGTGAACTCTTGTTGTTTTTATGTTATGAGTAAAAGAGTGTAATTTTATAAAATATAAATGCAAGATGCACGATGTTTTATTAGATCGTGTATTACGTTCGGGGTCAGTGAATTTCGATTTCGTGAGATAAACTAACATATAAATAGAAAAAACAACACCAAAATTACTAGAAACATTTCTAAATCTTCATCATTAAACAATTGCAACTCATAAACAATAATATGCACACACATTTCGCGTAACTATGACAACGATAATACGCTGTTGCCATAGGAACATTGATTGTTTAGTAATTATTTATTGATAGCAAAATGGTTAACTGTGAAATGTGGTTTGCACTTTTGTGCAATCAAACCAGAACCGGATCGAGTTGGAAAGTCTGAAATTTTTCGTCGAACCGGTTCTCTAGATTATTTACTCATCAAATAAATTTATTTTAAAACATTTTCTGTAACAATATTTAAATGATTTGTTTAGTCATGATGGGTGCTGCTGCAGCTACTGCATTCCATCCTTTTGGGATCATGGCCATTCAATGCGACACATGCATCTAATAATAATAAACAAATGACAAACTATAAGAATTCGTTATTTAGTTAGGCAACTAAATTTGCAAACCAGACAATTAATGGTATTGTTGAGGATGTAGTTTGCTCGTATATAATATTTAATTGGAATCTTTAATAAATATACAAGACTCCCACGTGTCTGTTGTTGTGGTTGGTGTTATGTCGTCTTACAATCATTTCTCTAAGGCCAACATACATTTAATTCTCTTTATCTTATTGCTGTTCGAAGAAGAGACAGAGAACGAGGTAACATTTTCAAATGTATTCTTCATATGGCGCCAGACTCCTTAGATGTTAAAGTCTTTGACATATATGACCATGACCATGACCAAACAATGAAGTTTTTACTAAAATTTCTTTTTGTTTATGCAACAAATTTCTATTCAACGTAAGATTACATAGTGACCATCTGCATTTCGTCAAAACACGTGCGCATTTATTTATCCAATTATTTGTCCATCGATCGATTTGCAAAGATTCACACACGCAGAAATTATTCTAGAAATCGTTGTTTGTGCGACGCTTTTAAAAAAGGGAATAGAATTTAGGGATATAACAGAGAGAAGCGAAAAAAATGATTTGGCGTCGTTTATGCGTCACCAGAATTTCGCATTGCCATCTGCCTAGCGGGTGACGAGCAGATGATTTAAGGGGTTCCTACCCTCCATACCGTTTCTCATATGCCCTCTCACATTCTACTCACTCTATATAACCCCACTACAGCTACTACAGGGGATATCCGCACTTATCAGTATGTTAACTCTTTTCTCCATTATGGTTTTCATAATAAACACGCGCGCATGCTGAAGAAAGAAATCGTTTCATAATGAAAAATCACCAAAAATTTGTTGAATAGAATTTCAGCTTGATGAATATTTTGTTGGAGGATTTAAATATTCTAATAAAATGTCTCATAGATCATTCGAGGTCGTTTATTTCATAAATTCCACTTGTTAGAGTTCTATAATGTTGCACGACTTATATTTAAACAAAAAAACACATATAATGGTGTGAGGATTAGTAATAAAGTTTTCGACAAAAGTGTCGAAACGAATTTATAAATTAGTGTTGATCAGATAATATAATTCACTTGATTTGCACAGCATGTGGTAAGAAAAGTGCGGTACGAGCGCAGTGCAGCGTCGCGACGGCAGCGCTGGCGCCACCTAGCGCCGCCATCTACTCGGTCACACTTCCGGCACCTTTTCTTTCGTGATTACACATTGATTGTATTACAAAACAAATTGTTTGCCAGCTATACGAAAATTACATTTTCCTTGAATTGTTTTGTCTCGTCATTTCAAATTATAACAAAAAAGAAGACAGTTGACGGTTCGATTCGAAATGCTGTTTGTTTTCTATGAATATCTTCGCCTAATAGAAGAGCAGTTTAAGTGGTGATAGCGTCACGTGACCTTTAATTAGCCGGTAAGCAGGAGAGCACAAGGGCGGGTTCGGATTGCAGGTCACGCCAACCCTCCGGGACATCCCCAAGCTTCCCCCGCATACTACCCTGATCAATATCCAAGCTCCTGCCTTCCAAAACTCTTACTCTTAGATATCAAGATGTATTCGGTTCGATTGGGAACATTTCAGACGTGTGCTAGATGATAACATTGATATAACTATTCAATCAAACCTCCTGCAATTGACTCGAATCACATCAGAAATGAAAAACGCTTTTTCCTCAATTTTCAATTTCAGGATTAATTTAATGCTCATCCACTACACAATACAATTGTTTATTTCGTTTGTTGCTTTTTCAATTTCCTTCGTAAATCCTCCAAAGCTCGCGCAATTCAAAATTAAATTTACAACGGCTTGTTAATCTATCCATAATTGTATTAACTTAAAGAAAACAAAAACTTATCAAAGATTTGTTCTAATTTAACATTAACTTGAGGATCGATAAAAGGCGTGATTGTTTCAGGCACATGCTGCGCTACAACATGTCAGTGCAATGCGCGCATCTATTGGAAGGGATAATTTTATATATGAAAGCAGACAACAGCTGTAAACGAACAATTCGGCATTTGCAAATAAGAAAAGCTATTTTTAAATTACAATATTTTATTATATCAATTTGTTAACTATGATTTGTTTAAAGGAAGTTAACAATTATGAGTTTCTAATAAAATTAAAATACTGGCATTGAATATATTAAACAACTATCGTAAACATTTTTCACTAATAGCAAGTGACTTTTTTATGTTTATGTATGAAATGCACACAATGTAAATATAAAGTTATTGATTTATAAATGGTGCCAGTGGGTATCGATTTTATTCACTCGTATATGTAACACATACAATAATAAAAGCTTTTTTTTTGTTAGTGGTTAAACCTTCCCCTCCTCTCTCCCTCTGCTCAACAGCATACACTCACTGCCACTTTGTTAAAATCAATGCAATGTTTGTTAGGTTTTGAGGGTGAATGTGCTCTTAATAGCGTGCAAATTTAAAATAATAATAAAAAAAGCTGCGTACTACGCCACTGCATTCAGCAACTAACCTAACGTAACCTAAACGCACTTTAGCGAACTTATTCTAAAACTGTTGCTGCATATTAACATTCAATTATTAGACTTATTTGCATAGTATTTGTTGTTCCTTTTGATACTGATACGTGTTGACAGTTAATGAACGCTTTTTATAGTAGTGCTACGTTATTCATTAATGATTTGCGATTGTTTTTCCTTGTTCATCGTGCGCTTGCTTGATTATGCGTACTATATATGTAACGCTTTTTAACCTTCATTGAAACAAACAATTGAATTATTATAAATAAATATTGACTTTGTCACTAGCAGAATAATTATGCAGATCGATATTAAATGAATTTTAAAATTAAATACTATATGTATATGTACATATATATATAAAAAAAAAGATTTAATTGAATTCATTTGTTTTTTATTTATTAGACACATAAAAAGTGTTTTGATTTTAGCGCGCTTTTTTCAGCGTCTGGACTTTTTTTATGTTAAAGTCTTTAGGTGAGTTAAATTAAGTTTTTTTCTAACATTGTCGCGTCGCTTTTACTTATTATTATAACATCATAAATTCATTGTCGGAGAATATAAAAAAATATATAGTGTGATTGATGGACATATAGAGGGCGTGTATGTCAGCAAGTAATAGATTTTTTTTCCTGACCTAGTCTGACCTGACATAGTATTTGATTCCCATAATACGATTATATTTTTTATTTCATCGCTTTTCTTCTGCTATTTTGTTTGTTTGTTTGTATGTATGTATGTTCGTTATTTGAAGTCAAATTGAGCCGCGTGGTTGTCGTTAGACGTGTATATGCATAGAAATGGGAAGAAGAGTTTTGTTGTTGAGAGTAAGCAATAGTAATTCCCACGACCGTTGGTATAGAAGCTTCGTTCTCACGGGTTGAGTTGAGTCTCGACTGCATTTGGATTGAATGGAAGGGTGCGGGGGTGCTGTTTACACTTGAAGGCGGAAGGAAATTGCTACCACCACCAAGTGTAACAATGCAACAACCAAAATCATACTTGGCAACAATGCATCATGTATATAAAAAAAAAAAACTTTCCTCCAACAATTGTCAATTAAAAAATTGCCCTCTCATCTTTATGTAATGATGAAACGAGAGTCCCCGTACCAATGTTGTGTAGGGGTTGTCAAGCATGGGGTGGCTATCACATGACCAAGCAATGGATTAAAGTGACGTCAGAGATGTGGAGAGTTCCTTGAATTACGCGCTTCGTACGTATTCTGGACATTTTCCTCCTCCACACACGACACGGAAAAATCCCATCTTCTCAATTTCCCAGTTGGGCAATATTTACTCGCAAAACGAGACCTCAATCTATACAAATATTAGATTGTTGCATTGAATATATCTTCGTTTCTGTTTCTTATCTAACCATAATTGCATTATACAAACATTCAATCAATTGATGAAAATTTCAACTAAAATTATGGATAAAATGATTTCCTGATGATATTACCCTTCAAAATTGTTACGATGAACATGAAATCATATTTGTTTATTGAGTTGAAACGAGAATGAAGGGCTAGTAATTTGCATTTTAATAAAACTGACACGTGGACTCTGTCAACCCTTGATGTGAAATTAGGGTGAAAACTGTTACCATAAACTTTTTTTCTTCCATCCACAATGTTATTTTTTATCATCGATAGACCAAGAAAAAATGACAGCAGATGTCATTTACGTTATTTATAACTAATCTATCAATAGCATTCAATTGTTTTTATGCACCACCTGGCAAATATCAACAAAAATATTCTTTTGTTTTTGCTCGAATATAATATAGTTTCAAGGGCGCATTAATAAAATAATCAAATCCCTATTTGATTCAATAAAAACAAAACAATCTGCGATGAGTGTGTGTATTATATGTGTGAGAAAGAGGGCTGTAAAAGTTGGAGGGTGGTGGTGGTGGTTGTGATGGAGGTGGTGGGGTTGAATTGTAATAGAAGAACGAAATGGAACAAAAGCCGTCTGGCTTCGCGTAATCAACTCAGAAATTGGGGGATTCACTTAGCAGGGGTTAACACACATTGAAAGAGAGCGAGTTAAGGGAAACTTGTCTCCATTGTCTCGCATATGGGTCTCCCTTCATTTGTTAACAACCGAACCACGATATCGGTATATCGCTATCGATTATGTTTTGTTTACTTACAGTAATGCGCACCATGTTTTTCATTACCAACTTATGGACAGTCCACAGAATATGATTGATATGTCAAGGCTTCTACACTGTATTTCATTTTATTGAGGTCAACTTATTATAATTTTTATTACCTTTTATGCTTTGTAAGAAAAAATGTATGTAAATTTAGTTGTCTATGAAAAACGACATCTGATGCGTCTATAATTAAACAAAATTCATTTTTGTCTCGCTATTATTAGATATTATGGGGGTGTATTATTAGCAAGTGATCTGTCTAGTCATTTACCCCTCAAATAGTTCTTGTACATAGTATAATGTCCGCCCCCGTTATACTAAATTTGTTTGTACGAGGAAGGAAGACGTTGCTTTTGTCATTGTTGTTATTATTAGACATGAAAGCTATTTATCAGTTTATTAACAACTAACTCATTTTTGAAAATAAACTCTTTTCATCTTTAATCTTCTATTTGTCTTTGCTTTAAATTTGCTCTTGCATCTAAAATGCGTTACACATGCAATTAGTATCGCTACATTTTTCTGCTGCCATTCAACAAACTAAAACGTATATTTTGAACGTAACGACAATTAGAAAATTCCACAAATAAAACGCTCAATTGTAAGATATGTTAATTGAAAAATCAAACTGCTCATTATTGATTCAATTGATCGATCTGTCATTTGCAATAGTTAATAGCAATTAGCTCGGTAAGGTACAAATTGAGCAATTTAATACTAAATGAAGCTGAGAATGGCATCTTGTTAGATAAAAAAAGTGTGAAATTATCTTGTCGACTTGTTTGTTGCGTTGATGAATTGAAATAGATTTCTAATGTTTGTTTTTATGCAACGATTTCACTATATTGTCGAAAATGTTAATTCCAGTATATGAACTGCCCCCAGCTTTGACAACTTATAAATACAACAAAACGCAAAACAATAGGAGTGAAAGTATAAAATTCTGGGGGCGACAAACCTTCCTTCATTCTACTTTCGTCATGTCATCCAAATATATCATATGCAAATTTAAATTTTATTGCAAGCAAGAAGAAAGTTCATACAATATTGTCATCAACAATTTACGATTTTTCTTTAGAAAATATTATACAAAATGATAATATCTTCATTTGTTTACGCCAAAAGTGATAAATTTTTTTTCGTATTCATTATTTAACAGATTTATTTTTTTGGTTATGTCTTGTTTCGAAATAATATTAGACATAATCCTCTTAACTATTGCATAATTTAATGCAAAATGTGACATTTTCAAGTCAAATTTTACATAAACTAATTAATTATTAATTAGTTAAATGTAGTAGCAAACTAATAACATAATTCTTATCTCATATTTAGTATGGTTTGATTAATTAAATATTTTTGTTGATAGAGGAGGAAGAGAACGACTCGATGAGAAGTCAAAAAGGTGTTGAACGGAAGTTTTTAATTAATTTGTTAAACTTATTTGATAATTATAAACATTCTTTAACGTGTTTTGTATTTTTAAGGAAAAATGTGTATTAGAAATACGCCTTCGGTGTCATCTAATTAAATAAAACAAAAAATTTGCATTTTAAGTGTAATTTTAAACAAATTCTTTTATAGCAGACCTCAACCTAAATTTGCCAATCAAATGCATCATCCATAACCTCCAATTTGCATATTACTTACTTATTATTGTGGAACAATAAATAAACAAATTGTTTATTATTTTCTTATGGAGATGAATGGAAAATGAGTAATCATAAAACTTTAATTAAGTTTAAGATGATGACAGTTTTTTAGGGGGTTAATAAGTTCAAATGAATTAAAACGAGATGCTTTTAAACCAGACGCAATTATTAAGCGATTAATTAATTAATTTTCTCTTCTTTCTTTATATGATGTGATTGAATGACTTGTCGAAATTGAAACACATTGAATTCATAACATAAATTCCACAATCAATTAATTAATTTTCATGCTTATTATTTAATAGGTAAATCTACGTCACAGTTAAATCTGCCAGACATTGCTATAAAATTTCTAAATGTAATCTAAACATTGAGGGCTTGAAATAGCAACGAGGATAATATTTACGAGTGTTCATGTTAAAATAGATGAAGAAGTTTTTCTGTTGATTTTATACGCAGATTTTTGATGTTTATATTTAGATTAAAAAATAATTTTTACATAACGAAACCTATTGCATAACTCTGCAATTATAGTTAAGGGTTGATATTGCATCATAATTTTTATCCAACATGATATTCCTTTGGGAATTTTATTACGTTATAAAATATAATTTTGCTATAATTTTATTAAGATTCTTCCTCATTTAATAAATTGTGTTTCTTAGAATTTAATCAATTTTAAATCAATTTTTTTATTGATACACCACTGTATTCTATTATCACCTATCAACTGTTTATGTGACATTTAAAATCCATTGCAATTTCATTGTCACCTAAACCTACATCAAAGAGACATATGACAATTGCTATATTTATACATTTCACATATTTTTTTTTTTGTAAAAAATCAACTAAACCTTCAACATCATCTATTACCTACTTCTGCCAGAACATCCGGAATTTTCAAATAGAGCGCATGCGTCTTGGAAAATATGTGTGTGTGTGTTTTGTAAAAACCGGAGGAAATTGTAAATAATGTTTGTTATCTAAAATACAAGCAACTGTATACGTGCATGTACATTTTCCACAGCTAAATGATGAATTATTACAATATTTTTCCACAATATGACGTAACTTCCGTTTTTTGAATCTAGAAAAACTTAATGATAATTTTTGATTAAGATTCACTAGATTATAATATTAAATAATAAATAAAGTTGAGGTTTTCATGGAATTCTGATAGAAGTTCCATTTAAAAGCTTTCTGTAAAAATTTATTTTGATGGTGCAGTAAACCTTCTTTCTGCTGACTATGTGCTTAAAGTTAAATGTATGCTTTTTGCTTTTCACATACGTCTCCAGTTCGGCTTTCTTTCTTTTTTTGTTGAGGGGGTGTTATTTGAATGATTGAATGTGCATTGTCTGCAATCCAATTTAACCAGAAATCGTTTTCCTTCCATACTCAACTATCATTGTCGTTGCCGTTTAAAGAAAGAAAAGAGCAAACGTCCTAACTCTCAATAATGAAATTTTAACTAAATTTTGATTACAATTTAAAGTTTAATAAATCCACAACATAAACTTATTAAAAAGTGATTAAAATTCAATCGCTTGGCAAATTCACACCCGTACATTGACAATCTGTTTACAGGGGAGACTCGGTGTATGGAAAGAGGTAGAATTCATCATCAATCGACAAGACAATTAAGTTCCCCTAAAATTTGCATCTGTATTATAAGGTTTTGTTAAGTATAAAAAAAGGCAGCTGCTCGCCATTCAGCAACCATCCAAAAACTGCACATTACTTCTCTCTTATCCTCTTTCTCTATACCTATGATTAGTGAATCAAATATGTAATTGGTTTTATAGCACTCAAACTAAACTATAAAACATAAATTAACGGACGGCTTAGATTTTGCGGTCATGCACTGCCTGTACGAACCATTTATTTATTTTGCTCTCTATAACTGTATCTCAAAGCGATTAATACAAACATGTAACAAGAGAGTACGCTGTTGATATAAACAAACATGCATAATAAAAAAAAAACACTACTATTAAGCTTTTTCACTCTTTTCCTACATTTTTTATAATGTTGATTCTCGTTTGTTCTTCTTCAACGAATGTACCAGCATTTATACAGTTATAAAATATTAATAGATACTTACTGTACTATATAACAAACAAAACGTATTACAATATCTGGTTGAAACAAAGAGGTCGCACCAACGCTCTTATTCACAAAACGATATTTTAATAATGCATGACACACTTTTTACGTATCTGGTAACATTTTTTGCGAAATTTCTACTCTAAAACATCAACATTACACAATTGATCAATAAAAGATATACATAAACTGGCATCACATTAAATAACAAAATTTTTAAAAAAATTAATATAAAAAATACATTTAATAGTGTAAATAAATAAAATAAGAACTTATTAGATCATTTAATAATTCTAAATTATACATATTGAATATCAAATCTTGAAATTTAAACCTAAAATTTATACGCATGTTGTTCCGTTAATTATCAACATGTCATAACATAATAATATATAATTATTATTTATAAAAATATCTCTTAATCTTATAAAACCATAGCAGAGGAAACTTAATAAACAAATTTGTTTATTAGATTGATAGGAATTTGTATAATCATTTAAATAATTAAATAAATTAAATGGAATTTTCTCACTTAATAAAAATTATTATTTTCTAAGTGGTTTATTAACTGTAAATGTTTTTAGTCTGGAAGGAGTCTCATTACTGCATTTTGTACAGATATCAACATTATAAGTTTATAGTAATTGAGATCAATTAATGCAATGAGACGAGCCCACATGCTCCCACACATTCGATTATTATTCTTTCCATTTAATGAACATCAATATTTTAATTCTTCCCCTTTTTGTTTCCATTTATAAGTTAATTCTTCAATCGGTTTCGGTTTTTTGCTTTTTAATAAGGTGTGTGTTATTAAATAAATTCTTTTTTATACGGTTGCGGTTATTTATAACAGTCGTTTCATGGCGCGGAAGTCTTTAGTCAACAACCCCTCTGACTCCAGACGACTTCTCATGCAACTTCCGGTGTATACCTGCCCTTACACGTACTATACATGTTATATACATATCTACACACTTAACAATAAACGAAAATAAAAGAAACGCTTGTCAATTGTCTTTCAGTTTGCTCAATGCGCTTTTATATACAATTGAATACAACTAACAACCCTTCTTGTTTGAAAAACGTTAGAAATGAGCATACAACAAACATCAATAAATGAATGTTTAATAGAAATTATTTTATTCGAAACCGGTTTTCAGGAAAAAATCTATTTATTTACTCCATAGCAAAAAAAGTTGAATAGAACGTGTTAGAGTGCGTGTCGTTGTCAATGTTAGTTTTTAGTAGAAAATATGTAAATATACCAACAGAAAAATTATGTTACAGCATGAGGTGTCTTAGAAATTTATCAACAAAATTGTTTGATAAATTGATGTGTGAATCAAATTGATTGAGAAATGTAATTAATTTTTATATGTATATAAATGGTCAAGTTCTCTTCTAATAGAAGGAAAAAGAGCGTGCACATTTTAACTTAAATAACAGTAATCAAACAATGAGATTTAAGAGCGTGCTCAAACAGCAAAATGCAATAAAAAGCTCACGCTCTGGTTTGAGTTATTATGCGCGCGCGTTCTCTTCTCATCTTACCTTCATCTCCCATTCGGTATACATTTTTGGTTTTCTTTTTACATGATGAAGGCAGAAAAAAGTGCCACCGCATACCAAACAACAAAAGCCTCAAACTGTTTTCGTGAAGGTCGTTCAAGTTTCTTCGTATATTTCTACGTGCATGCGTCAACTATGAACTAACTTGGCCAATTAATTCAATCGCAAACAACTTTACATAAATGGGCAGAATGCACATCCATCTCGTACGCCTCTGTACCACATTTTCATACAAACAACAACAAACAGAAAAAATGATTTTGTTTTATGTGCTCATTAGCTATTAATACATTGTTCAATTTGCTCTGGATAATTTATAAATATTTCAACAACAACAACGTGTGCGTTTTGTAGTTTATAGCTTCAGTTATGCATTAAACTACAATTATAGCCATTTGCCATTTGATATATTCCATTCATATTGTAGGTGTGTTCAAGGTGTATTATTTACAATTCTTACAATATTCCATCAAACAATATAACATGAAAATAAAATGGAAAACGTTTTTCATGTTTGTTGCTGATTATAACTTTATATGATATGTTGAACACGTTCTACTTGTACCTGTCTCTCATCCTTATATCCAACATGTGAAAACTTTATCTTACTGTGCAGAAAAATAAGAAGGAAAAGCTTTCAGCCCAATACAGTATCCTTATTGAAAAAACATTTTCAAATAATAATAATAATAAAAAGGGAAATGTTATCGCAAATAAAATCTGTTTTGGTTTTTCAGCTGCTAAAAATTTTATCAGCTATTGAATAGAGTTCCTTTTTGGGTTCGTCTTATTGAAAGACAAAATGCGATAGCAGAGTGAAAAGCCCAAAGGCGGATCCCAACAAAAGATGCCTGATGGACGAGCCTTGTCAATTTTCTTCATGCGTTGTTTAATACTTTGCTAACACGCAACCTAAATATTTTATTAGAACTTGCAATATCATTTATATTATAAAATTCAAAAAAATATATATATTGAAGAAAAATATGCGATAATTCGAAAACGATTGGAATCTTCTTTGTTATCAGTTGTGTGTGGTCAATAATTTAGATTGCTCGTGCATTTCATTCAACTCATTAGATGATTACAAGTCGTTATAAATTGGGCAATAAGTCATAAAAGGAACATGTGTGAGAAAATCTTCCACTTCCACTTCTACTATTATTATATTAATTTTTATAACTTTATAAATTGTTGTCCATGGCAGTCTCAGCTACAACAACAAGTCATGCCCGCCCCAGGAATGCTGCTTCTTGTCGAAGAAGCTCCAATCTCTAGATCTGGTTGCTTAGTAGCTGCTCCTCCAATACTGCTATTACTGTCAACAGCAACATCAATAATAATCTGAAAAGAATATTATTCTCTGTTCGCTTATAAGCATCTGTATTAATAGATAACATTGGATAATGTGTGAACCTGCTATCGCAGATGGAGTTTAAGCCGGCAACACCTGTGTCCTGTGCTACCACCACCATCATCATCAAACTTCTCCACTAACCACAGATTGTTTCATTTTTCCGCACAACAAAGAGCTTTTATTCTTCAGCACCTGTTTCACTCGTTTCACTTCTTCTTCAGTAACAGGTGACATTACTGTAAATAGTCAGCTAATTAACATGCAATAAAGAAATGATTAACTAATTTGGTTACTATTATAAGAAGAATAATTTGTTCGCTTAAAACCGCGTGCGTTGTCGATATTTCCTGTTGAACGTCTTTGCGGGTCTTTGACCACTACATTCAGACGAAGAACGGACGATATGGTCCGGTTGATGCAACAAGGATGATACCATGGGAAAAAGGACGCTTCGACCGTGACTAGTTCGCAATGCCATAAACCGTCTTCTTGCTTGCCAATATACAACATCTCTATGGAATCTAATTGAAAATGGTCAAAACCCACTCACTTACTCTCACGGTCCCTTTCATACATCTAATAACTTTAATTACACGCTATTTACATAAACCCACATTCAAACCAAAATTTCTTCTTTTGCAACACCAAATTTAGTCATGAAATAGATATTGAACAAATAAATCCGGTCATGCAAATGGATGACTCGCGTGCGCCCTTTTTCGCTTTACATTTATGGCGTTACGACTTTTTTCCTAAGCGTTACTTAGTTAACCCTCATCATCAAAAGTAGCAACCCCTTTACCTGTATATGAATAAATTCTTATAGGCTTTTTGGCCTCTTAACTTTTAACGCTTCTTATTGAATTATTCTATTGATTGTTGAGGCAAGATGAGGGGAGTTTGTGTGTTAGTATGTTTGGAATATCAAAAACGAGGGATTAAAAAGGATGAAAGCTTTAAACTTCCTTGCGGTTAAAGTTAAATAATATAAATAATGCAATTTTACAACTTTTTCACTTGACTATGCGCATTTTTGATCATTTCCTTCTACTTGATGAAATGTGTGAGTGAGAAACTCGCTTTAATTCATTTGTTTTTGATTAGGTTATTTATTAAAACTGTAAATAGTAATTGTGTAAAGTAGTGCATGTAGTCATGTCAATTAGATTAACAATTCTAGAAACAATAGAATGAATGTGGTAAGAAATCAATTCACAAAGAGAGGAGTCACGTCGTTGATGTTCGCCACCAAGTAGATCCTTGTTTGTTGAGGATAGTTGTGGGTATGGCGGAAGTCCTTGTGGTTCTATTATGCTTTTTGTCGCTTGATCCTGCGCTCCTTGACGAGTGTGCCCACCCATTCAGCATCCTAACGTTTCATCAAATTATTTTCGCCCCTTATTTTTTAGGAAATATTATTGTTTCTAAATATTATTTATAAATTCTCTATAAATTAATGAAATATTATTTATAAAATGTAAATTATGTTTGTTTGTTTAATGTGTGAGGATGTAATGCGTTCTGATGCGCTGCTGCTTTGTTCCAGTCACAGCCACCGCGACTGTGAGAAAATCTTCCGCATATCGATCCATGCCAGGCTGTTGCCCAGCAACCGGGAGTCAATCTGGCCAACATACAGGGAAAAGAAGGATATTTTTTTTATTTATTATCCTCCATTATCCCTTTTTGCGTCGTGCATTTTCGGATTCGATTCGTTGTGCGAACGAATGTTGACAGGCAGTCGTGATGATGAAATATGGGACACGTGGTTAGACTTGAAACGACGTCACTCGACGTTGAATCGACGCCTCGGCGCCCGTATAATGCCGCATTAACGGGGAGGCCAAGCGAGAAAAGGTCCGCTATAAGCAATTCCAGACCCGACACTTGTAAAATATGACGTAAATATTTATGGCAAGATTACTCTTCTACTTCCACCATCCACATTTCGCGCGCGCTCACCAGTTCTTTTTATTTGTTGTTAAATTAATAGTTGCGCGCGCATCCTCTTTCGCTATTCGAAAACATAAAATTTTTATATATGTATAAATAAAACATTAACAAAATGTGCATGCGCGCGTGCACTTTCCTCAACTTATGCGAATTATTCAGGTCGTTATAATGATTCGTCTTCTACTCCTGATGAAATGGAACCAGGTCATTGGATTCCCTTGCAGAAAAACGCGTCAACGTGTTACTATCAAACGTAAATCAAACAAAAGGGGCACATATACCTTCTCCTCCTACTACGCCTCATCCTTCTTCACTTCTACATTTTCTTTCTCAACTTGTTTTAAAGATTTATCCTTCCGATTATATCCCTTTAGGGAATTTCCACCTTCCAAACTTCAACATCCACAATAACTTTATACATACAGCCATCTTACAAAAAAAATATAAGAAAAAGAAAACTACAACCATGGAATTGCAAAAATCACTTTGCAACTTGTTTCGAACGAACAAAGAATTTATAATTTAAAATATGCAAGGTGCTTCGTTTTTCGCAAAACCGAAATGGAAAAACATTGATTTCCCTTTGTTGTACTGTTAGAAGAGCAGCAAGACAAAAAAGCGAAGCGCGCGCTCTGCAACAAAGTTTTTGAAGTATGAGATGGAAAAAGTCGGTCGTTACAGAACAGAACCATCAAATGTTTTGTTGGCATTCGATATTATTTATTTCCATGCATCAGACTTAATTCTTAAAACGGTCATAAAATGAAATCAGCATTGCGAAAGACTTCATGAACTAACTCAACAACGATGGCTGGCAGCATTTAACTTAAGCAGAAAAAAATATATAAATATAAAACAAGACATTTCATTTTCTACATTTTTTTATACACACATTAGTCAATATATAGTGAGCAATTAATATCTTTCTATTTATAATGAGATTGTTCTTTATATGCCCTCAAAACAAACACACATTTTCTATTACAAACTTGATTTGTAAAGAAAACAACATCAATTCAACTATAAATAATAAAAACAGGATCATCGTTATCATAAGCTAGTGATTAAATTGACTCCTATTCGATAATAAATTTTGGAAAGAACAAAGTAATTTGACCATCCTGCAGTGAAGCTATATATTAGTTGAGGGTTTTTATAATCAAATAAACATCGATTATGGTATTGCTTGTGCTGATTCATCACCAAACAAGTTGATTTAACCAGTGACGTAACATTGCCTTCATTTAAAATAAACAAAATTTAATCTAATTTGATTAATAGCTAAATGATCAACCAGCTACAAATATTTTATAATTATTTTAGGGTTTAGAGTAAATTTACAATAGATTTATCAATATTTAGATAAGAATTTAGTCGGCCTTTATGAGACGAGTCGTTCTTGTTTGACATAAGGGTAGTTATGATTTGTAGCCTTATTTTAACTGTGACTGTGGGAGGTGTAATGTTCCCATCGGCCTTCCGACCCTACTTAAAATGTGTTATGTATGGAGGGTTTGCGAGATGACAGCAACTCAACAGTACAGATCAAATTTGTGGTCTGTATGCCTATAAAATTACCAACAATCAAAACATTATCAAAATAATAATTAAATCATCCTGTTGCATTGAAAATGTAGGACATTTAACAAAAATTTTGTGGAAAAATATATTTGGCAACCCTGTTGCATTCCGAAATAATCTCTGCCTGAGTTCTTAAGAAGGGGATGATGATGTCTATTCAATATATTGAATAACATAAGGGCCTTAAGATGGCCTTAAGCAACATATAGTGGCAATTTTCAACGCTATACGCTTTTTGCTTAGATGAATTACACTCCAATAGATTTATTTTGATTTAGAAATTGAAAATATGTTAATACCAATGCAAAATTTGAATTTATTCATTTAAGGTGAATGTATTTTTGATACCAAATAGCTTTTAGAAAGAAATTTATTCTATTTCTCACGATCGTTAAATATTATTAGATAACTAACAGTAGCTATTAGAATAACATTCTTTTATTTAAGCGAAACAACACTTTATTTATTTATAATTAGTGCATAAACAAATGAATAATTTCCTGATCTTGGTTGGCAATAAAATATTTTTGGGAGTGAATTTGTTTTTAATATAAAAGGAGAAAAATGTAATATTGCCAAATATTCATCCCTTGCTGACTCTGTAAATTCCCTATACGTACGTATCGTTTCTCACGTCCTTTTCAAACTAACCCACACTCACATACAAAAAGTTTTTTGCTGCTGCTGTTTCCTTCATCGTTCTCTTTTGTGACCCCTACAAAATAGAAACTTCCAGAAAATAGAATCTTTATACACCTTTCTTTCTTTCAGTTGTTGCCTCTCTTTACTCCTCCACAACACCAAGCAAAATGTATTATTGAGAGAAAGATGTTATTGCCTCATTTATGTTAACTTTCTATTCATCACTCACGTTCTGATTATTACAAAATGTTAGGACAAATAATAATTCGGCTATAATTCATCGAGTCATCATCTTAACTTACTAGTGCTGCTAAAATGCGGAATTTGATGGATGGTTGTTTGATGTTGGAGGAAAGATGTTCAACAACAATTAACAATAGTGCAGGCGGAGTTGTTGTCAAAACCTGCACCCCTAGGAGCACCACAAATTGCTGTAATAAAACCCAAAAACTTGTTGTCACTTTAGAAATTCTTTTTCCATACAATAGCCTCTATTTAGTCATCATCTGTCAGTGATTTTTTTTTTGGAAAGTTCCTAAAATAAATATTCACCTAAATGAAAAGATTATTCACAATTGATTTTTTCTTTATGATAAAAAAAAAGAGACGACAAGAAAGAAAGCTTGTCTAGTTTATAATATGAATGAGTTTCCTCGCAGAGCGCGTAATATTTACATAAAAATCTATCATCATCTTGATGGAAAGAGACTAGACGCATTGTAATCTTAACGTTTTCTTTTTTTGTTTAGGTGTTTTTGAAGATTGTAACATATACAAATGGTGTTCTGGTGAAAAATTTTTTCTCTCCTTCTTCTACTTCGTTACTAGATTTTTCTACTTCGTCTAACTGTTAGGATAAAATAAGACAACTAGAGTATCTTTTTTAAAAAAGATTCCGATTTGGGGGTTTTTGTAGGAATCACATCTGCATCCTCAAAATGATAACCACCCTAATACAAAGAGGCAGCGTTGCCATTTTTATATAAGAAGAATTATTCATTTACGCTTTAGTTATGTATAAATTACAAATTTTATGACTGCAGATGAGAAGCAATCATCTTCTCAGAAATGCAATTCATTGTTGTAGGTTCATATGATGAGTGACCGCTCGATGACCGTAAGTAAGTAAGAATTACACTCCAAGAAAGAAGCTTAAACATTCTTACTCGTCATAATAATCTGCTTGTCAAACACTTTGTTGGGAAGCTGCTGTTGGGAAGGTAATTTTTTACCCCAATTCCAAGAAGCGACCACACCACCAACCAGACACATCCAGATTTTTAGCAACATTCTAATTTTACTGCTTGAAAAGGTGTCATGAAGAGATTGTCTTAATTTATAGTGATTAATAACATCAATAATATTTTAATTAGCAATCAACTTTCAATCGGATACCGTAAATTGATAAAACCGGTGTTTAACAAAACTCGAACTGATTCTTATTCGCTTCTCCATCCTTTCTTTTTATTATTATTTAAATTATTCATCGAGCTGTTACAACAAGACATCATCGCATGCATTTGACTGTAAATTATAACCTCACCTTTTACATATGAAGAAGAAGATGATGAAAAAAAGTGAAACAAATCTCTTATAAATTATTTATAATCTTCATATTTGTAAGCGGGTTTTTTGTTGCATGATAAAATAAAAATCCTGTTGGCTATTTAAATTACTTTATAACAATTATAATGAATGCATTTTAATGAAATAATATTGTGTATGTAACCACATTTTATTCATCATCCATAAAATGCATGTTTCTTGGCAAAAATTATGAATAATTTTTTTTTGAGAGAGAAGAATGGGAATGGTTATGGGTTTAGTAATCTTTGTATAACCTCTAGACATAATCTTGTTTTGAACCAGTATCCGGTTTTATCAAAATAAAAATAAATAAAACCTTTTGTTTTGACTTAATTGACTAACAGGCAAAATATTTGCATCATGCGCTTGGTTAATTAATGAAAATTGTCGCGATTTTGTTTTCGTGGACGATTAGGTGAATAATTATGTTCTGGAATAAGAGTGTGAAAGGTAAAGTGTATTTATGCATGTATAATGGAAGCAGAAGCAGCAGCAGCAGCCAGAGCAGGTGTTGTTCACCTGGGGCACCTCGAGCAGGAGGACCAGGTGATTGTCGATGGCACGAGCCCTACTCTACCCTACATCTGCTGTCCACAGTTGCGCGGACCACTTTTTGACTTACCGGAACCACCACTTTTTTTTCACCACCAGTTGTTATCGATACACTTTATTTGTTTTAAAACCGTTGTTGATGAACGCGTGTAATAATCGACAATGCTCAAACAACACAATTTCACTTTCCAATTACGCAACCCTTTAAAATATATTGCGTATATTAGCATGCAAAATATTCACCTGCATTACTTTTAACAGATGCTATTTGCTCCATTCATCAACATAAATAATTAAACACTAAATTTAGATTACATTCTATGCATATTCTTAAAATTAGAATAAGTTTGTCGTCTGTTTAAGGTGCACCCTAAACTATTCTTAGATTAGTCTAGCTAGGCGGCTCATTGCTTTTTTACACATCCTAAAATGGTACATGACAAGATAAGAATCTTGTCTGCATGTGCGTCTGTGTTGAACAATTTTTCTTTCATCCGTAATAAAGCTGTAAATAAATATGTTGTTGCTGTTAAAATGATAATTGATATTACAAATTATTCATAAAGTTTTCAATTCGTACTGTCAGTGTTAAAACATAATCATAATTTATGGTTCCGCGCGCTCGCGCACACATTTTACAATTTATTTACACATTCATACATAGAAAGCATGCAAAGTACCATAATAATTGCCCATTGTCGTTTTATAATACTTAAATTTCTATGTTCGTAATACACTCGCGTATACATACATGTGACAAATTTTGCGACATGTAAATAAAACGTTTTGTTGTGCGCGAGTGCAGTGATCTTCATTCTTTAGACTCACACACTCCCACAATATGCACTTTCTGGAATTTCCATTTTTGTACTCAAAGCATGCATTAAATCACAACATAACAGATTTTTATAGTCATCTATATAAAAGCCGCAGAATGCAAAACAAATGAATGAACGGCTAAAAACAACTAATAAAATATTTTAAATTTAAATCACTAACTTTTTAGTCATGTTGGTAAAGAATTTACAGACTAAATTTTGTGAATTAATTCAAGCTGATATTATATAGTAATAATTACAATTTCAGTATAACGCAGATTAAATATACATCCACCATGTGGGAATCTAACCTACGACCATCCGAAAAATATATATTTTTATTATTTGGAATCGAATAGAATAGCATCAACTTTGTATAGCTTTACCTATTGTTATCAAACTTGTAGGTAATTGTCATTGAAGAACATTTACATTTTATTTTTAGTTGTTTACATCTATCTCTTTGTACAAAATTTTCATTTCCTAGTCCTATTGGATAGGATGTAAATTCTTTTTATTCTATTTTATAATGTTTACTTCACTGTTTTTATGTTCACACACATTTTTATTTTAATAATAAATAAGGTAAATCTATTATATATTTAAATGAATAATCTTATTAATTATTAAAATTTAAAACAATTTCTATATAAACATGTAATTTCCATATTAAATACAAATACATAATACTATTTTTTCAAAGAAGATATAGAAAAGTAATTTTGAGGCTAACCAAAAATTCTTGTATTTTGCACATTTTTCGTCTAGTTTTAGTTCTTTATCATTATTGTATATTGAATGATATATGATTATATGATTCATTTTTTGACTAATAACATTTTTCTTGCATGAAAAAATTAAAACTGATTAACAATAATTAAAAATATAAATCCAAATAATATTCAGCATTGCTGAATCAGCAACATTTATATTATTTACTATAAAATTATGATAACATTGCAAACTTAAAAATACGAAGGTAAATTGAAATCATATAAAGGTCAGGTGCTTATCAGCAGCTGAGGGCGACAGGTGTCATGAAATGGATCATTCACAACGTTTTATAAAAGCAATGTGCACAAACATACATCACAACAAATTTTTCATATAGAGATATATTGTGTTAATTGAGTGATAATTTCATTCATTCACTTTTCTCAAATATGAGTGTGTGTAAATTGCATTCACGTGCCTTTAAGTGCTGGTTGTTAGTTATCAATTAAAAGGTAATTTTATGCCCTCTTACAAGCACTTTTTTTCCTCATTCTCTTCATTTTTATTATTCATTTAACGTGCATGTTTAGCGGATTAAATTAGAACAAATATGTGTTATTAGTAAATGGGAAATACATGTCACTAGGTTTTATCGCCTTCGCAAGATAAACAAAACAAAATACGCGGCAAGAAAAAATGTTTAAATGTAAGAGAAAAGAAACGTAATAATAATGTGCGTAAATATTATTTGCTCCACTTTTCATTCTTCGTACACATATAAATAAAAGATTTTTATCGACTTGTACTCGTTTTACGCTTAGAAATCAAATAATTATTATTTGATTCCAAGGCTCTCATTCTATTATCATAATCTAGATCATCATAGATTTGAATTAAATTGAATTAATGCAATAAAATTGCATTTGATTGGTGCCTTATTTCCTTACAACACATCTGCGACTGTGTGTGTATTTCATATATAGAGAGATAATGTCACATTAATATCTATACATATGCAAATATGATGTTTTAATAAGTTGTTAAAGCAAACAGAAACAAGTATTTGCATTTCATATGTCATAAATCAATTAGAATTCGCTTGGAAAAACTTACAAAACATTTATTTGTTTACATTATACTATAAAAAAAAATAACAAGATATTTTCAACACCTACTGCAGCTAGATATCATAATAATTAATTGCAATTGAGATAAAATCTAATTGAGATTTATGATTTTTCATTCGCTTCCGTCATCATTAATCAATATTGCAAGTAAACGTTTTCATTCAACTTGAACTATAAATTCAATAAACCATTGCAAAAAAAATTAATTATAAATTTCTTTAGTTGTATTAAGAATTATAAGATTAGCTTAATTTTACTTTACTTACTAATAATGAATATTCATTATATTGACAAGTGTCGTGATTTATAGCTAGCCACACAGAAATGTAAATTTCAATATTTTTTCTTGTTTCTGTTCTTAATGATATATTTATTAAATCAACTGAAATTATAGACCTATCAAAATTTATTTCGATAATTATCAGTCATAATAAAAATAACTCGATATGTAGTTAAACATTTAAAAAGCATCAATCCTTTCACATAATAAAGAAAATTATTCTAAATTGTAAATGAAAGTTAATTTAAGAAAACAATTTATTAATATAATGAATAAATTGAATTTTATGAAAAATATTTTTCAACAGCAATTAACTCTGCAAATAGAAACACTCTTATTTCTCACATTTGAATTAAAATTTGTAATTAACAAGTAATTTTATTAAATAATGTATGTAATTAATAATAAAACTTAAAGGAATGTAAAATTCGATAGCAATTTACATTAATTGCTCTCAAATGTTTGATCAAGCCTAAAGAACTTTTAGTCAGCTACCAGAACATTGATCATTATTTCTACTTTCTATAGTTGTAGGTGTTTTATGTAATAATATTATATTAGGTAAGTTTATTATGACTTTATAAGGCATTTTTTTCAAAAATGAATAATTGTATATGTATTGATAGCCTGAAATGTGGGAGTATGGAGGTGAATGTATCGCACATTTATTCCAAAGATAAGCACTTTAGAAAACTTAATTAATAGAATTAGTTTTGATTCTACAATTATCTGCCTTCCAGCTTGTGCACTAAATGTAGTGTAAGTGGACGTGTGGGTAAAATATAAATTGATATCGAATAATTGATATTGATATAATAATAATGTGCTCTGTCCTCATTACTTACGAACATTGCCATGCACCTACTTTTACTTTTCCTTGTAAATATTTACCTTGTAGTTGTAGAATAGTTGCTTACACTCTTAGAAATTACCATTTATGGATAAAGTAACTTTTTTTTTGTTATTTTTCTTCTTGCACGTTTTGTTTTCTTTTGATTGATTATATAAATGAATTAATTGTAACAATTAGAACTTAATTTACTTTAAACGTTCGTTTAAAGAAATAGCTAAAGGTGAAAGTTCATTAGCAATGCAATTTTTTTTATTATAGAAAAAGTCTATGAAGAAATATTATTAAATATCAGGGCAAACAACATTATTGAGTTTTTCAATCAAAGTTGAAATGATGTCAAAGTGAATTGTTATAGAATATTCACTTTTTTTTTTCATTGTAAAAGGAAAGTAGAAATCTACATACGATTATTATTAAATAAAAAAAAATCTACAACAACAATTTAGAATAGCTTTCCAAAAACCGTTTTATTTTACTTAAATTTCAAAAGCACCTTTAATTGAGATAAGATTTTACGTAATTCGGTACATAGATTTGGCATTTAGAAAATTTTTAATTAGTTTAATCGTTGACGTAAAGCAGAGAGGTAATAAAATTTTCAATTTTACAAAAGTACATTAGAAGGAGTTTGTCTGCACATGACCAGTTTAGTGTCGTATAGCGGACTTGTCGTTGACGTTTCCGCGTTCGCAACTTTTATTATGGCAAAGAGTAACGACATTATATGCATTTTGCATATTGGATTCGCATTTTCAAATAATCTAACTGTAAATGTTGAAGTACAGTATAGAAGAAACAGCTGGCGTACAACAACTTGTGCAAATTCTAACAAAAATTATTTATTTATAAATAGTAGTAAAACAATTGCATGTTAAATATAAGATTTTCGATTTTGTAACCATCAAAATGATTCATAAGCACACAAGCGAACAGTTCCTCGATAAAAATAAAACAAAACATAAATAAAATATGAATAGATGAATTGATTTAGTTTGTAATTTATTTAAAAAAAAAGACATTTTTATTTCAATGCTGAATTTATTCTTAGCTTTTATTTGTTTATGTTATTAACACATTTTCAATTCCTGACGTTCTTTATTTTTCTCTTAGTGTATATACATGTCTAGGTATATAGGGACCATCATATACTTTTATACAGAAAAAGTATCCTAAAATTAAAAATAGAAATTAAAAATAACGCGCATGGAAAACGGTGCCGCTATATTTAAAAACGCGCGCATTTTATATATGCATGTAAAGTTTCTAATAATAAGTCCTTCGACGCTTTCTTTGTGTTTCTAAAAGTCACTTAAAGGTTACGTGTTACTATTAAATTCATTGCGAAATTAACAAACTAATTACTTATGTTTGTCTCACCTGTATGTGGCAGTTATTCAATAAATGTGTTTGACCATCTTAAGTACTCTCACTCAGAAGTGAGCACTTTTCATATATAATCTATTGCAAAATGTCAATTTACTAATAAAACGTTTATAATTACATTTTAATTTTGTTTGAGCAAAGCGAAAGAAGTAAATGAAAGCTGCATTTTTGAGAAGCTTTAATTTGATCAGCTCTAAATAATGCAGCAATGAAAAGCGGAGAATACACAAAAAAATCTCATTTTTTAAGCTCTATTACCTTCTTGCCAATTGCAACTAAAATATTTATCATTTAATTAATTTATTTTCAATCCAGTGCAAAAAAGTCACCTTACTCTTGTTGTTACAAATCAAATGAAATTGCTCCTTTTAACTTTCTACTTGTACAGGTGCAAGGATAAAATATTGCAAAGTTATTTTCCAATTTTTATAAGTTAATTAAATGGTGTTCTTAGTTCATAAATTAAATGAGTTTGTGCAATTGCCAAAGAGCAGTTATTTTAATACCAATAAACCAATACTAGCAGCAATTATTATTAAATATGTTAGAAGTTATTGTCGGTCGTTAGCTGCTAAAGTTTCCTCTTACATTTCCTCTAAAAAAATCATTTACACAAATGTAAGGTTAACTTGAATAAATATAAAGTCATTTCATTTTCAAATTGTTTTTAATTAAACTTTGTAACGCATCTCTTAAAATGTAAAAGATTTTTTCATCGTAATCTTACAACACACATTACATAAACGTTATAATAATTAAAAATTTGTTTTCAAATAGTATAACAAATCTGTTAATTGCCATTTTATTTAAAATGTGAATTACATAACCAAAATGCAATGAAATAGATTTTCTAATCAAAATAAGTATTAAAGTAAAAGCAATTAAAGAATAAGTAAATCACAACTACAACACTGCATGGTTTGATTTTTATTATTTTACATTATCAAAACGTGGTTTTGAAAATTATACGTTTCCGTTCTAAATTATTATCATTTATGTGATTCCAAAGTGAATAACTTTCAAAACAACAAATTATCGAGTGCCAAAATTGATTGATAATAATAAACTTTTTCATTTGTTATATATGGAGTATATAACATTTTATCGGATTTAATTCCGGTAGTTCCGGAACCAAGTTAGTACGACACCTCATCTGCATGCAAATGAGATAAATGTTTGGTTACAACAGACGCATCCTCATCTACCCTAAAGACTTGATAGAAACAAAGAGCCAAAACGTGAATTACGTAAATGTATACTTGAAAGGGATGAAGATTTTCTATCCCATTCCCACGCAATTCCCATTTCACTCTGTTTCATGTACTCGTACATATTTATTGTTTAAATTTGCCAGCAAACATTTTCCCTTCTCATGATCTTCTGTAGCTGTATTTTTTAGTTATTTTCTGGGCAACAAGGACGTACAGTCAAAACCATACTAAAGACTCACTCAAAGCGTTAAATTATAATTTCCTGAATAAATCTAGAATACGATTATAATTTTAATTGAAACACTTGCTACGTTTTACAGCTGAGAAGATCTTTTAGCAGCTTCTTATCTTTAAAACAACTTTATATTTGAAACGTTAATAAATTCATAAAGCACCAAAAACTTTTCTTTCCTACAATTAGTTTCTAAATAAAAAATCAATACAAATTTTGACTTTTTTCTTATTTGCCATTATATAAAAAACACATTCAATTGAGGTTAAAACAATCATTACATTACATTATTATTAACTGTAGAAAGAAAGGAGCTTTCATTTAATACATTAACATCAATAAGTTTTCACGTTGTTTATTAGAAAAATAAAAAAGAGAGGAGCAATTTTATCAAGTGCATAAAACCAAATCAAATTAATAAATGCACTTCGGGAACTAGGCCATAAATTTTACTGCTTATATGGAATTTTTATTTATTCATTTATAGAAAATTTTCATTTCCATATAAAAGTTTTGTATTTAATGATAATGGCTGCACCTACACTCTTGTCTTACAACATATGTAAAACCATAATTAGGCCTCTGTTCAAGATTACGTTACAGTTTAACCGGTAAATAATTCAATGCACTTATGAAATATTAAAACATAAAACCATTTATAGAGAAATTCGATTTTTGCTTCATTCGTAGCAAATGAAAAATGTAACTAACGTTTATAATCTTAAGGTAAACACCTTTCAAAACTCTCCTAAACTGATTGTAGTTGCTTACATTCTTCGTACTCTCAATAGATAGATTATCAAGAAATTTTATTCTTTGTTTATTATTAAATCGATAGATATTAATTACATGCAATTTGCATACATTATGGAAGAATTATTTACTATAGTTTGTGCAGAGTGGCATATTTGATTTGTATTAATTACAAATATAGCAAATATTTGCACTAGCAGGGCGCCACACTAACCATTAAAATAAATTCCATTTTATTATTCATTAAAAACAAACTGAACGCGCAATTTATTAATAAATTTTTGGCTGAATTTCTTATTGTGTTAATCCACCCCTTAGTATAACAGTGGCAGCGTTTATTTTTAATTCAAGCAAAAAGCAAATTAGACAATGATTTAGTGTTCATTTAGTAGCTTCTTCCTTTCTAACTCACCCTTGATGAGTGAATGGAACCCACATACATTTCGTTTCATATTTCATCGCCCTTCTGAAAAGGCCACCCTGCAAGAAGGGTCATTCCAAGGTCGCGCTTCATTGATCACAATGCTAAAATACTAAAATAAAAACAAAAATGAATTCAGTAATACCGGAAGAAATATCATGTCAAGGTCAAACTATAAACAAAATATCATTTGTTTTTTTTTTATACATTTCTATATGAACGCATGTTATTATTAGAATTGATGATTGAAAGTAGGAAATGAGCCTTCGACAGTTTCACCTGTGTGAGAACTGTTTGAAGCTTTTAATTCTTTCACTTGCGTCCATCAACAACAATAACAACTACATAACAACAGCAATAATACAAAAAAAAATAAACTAATAAGTAAAGAAAAATAAAAGAAACAATCGTGATATAAAGATGGATAGAAAAAAACTGTAAACGTTCTTATTGCGTGAAACTTATTGTTTATACATCTGTATATAATTTATTTCTAACATAATCAAAATAATTTCATTAAAGGAAAAAGTTTTGACCTAAATTGTATATTTTATACGCACACAATCGCTTTTTTATTTGATATAAATAAATAAAAGTTTTCCATAATAACTGCAAGTTTACTTTGATTTATTTTAAAATGCAAATTAGTTTTTAAGCAATTATTGCAAAACAATACAAAAAACAGTATAGTTTTCATTTACATATAAATTTAAAGCTTGAATGCTCATAGTTAAGGTTAATTAAGAACATAAAAAGTAAATAATTAAAATATTATGTTTGAGAACAATGTAAACAAGTTTACTATAAAATTTCAACAACAAAATGTCTCATTTGTTTTTGTTTGGTTATTCAGTGAATCAAAACAGAATGAATGTCAAATGTGTTATTAACAAATATGATAAATATTTAAGTGAAATAAATAAATTTTAGTTTATTGTTATATGAAATTGTAACTATTGTACATCATACAGTAGTTAGAAATGTGATGGTCAAATAGAGTGTGGGAATTGGTTCCTAACTGTAATGTTTAACAAGATGTATGATTTCTCAACAATACCACAGTCATATTTTTCTATGTCTGTACAACAGCATCTACGTCCACGCTCGTTTTGTAATTGGGAGTTATTTAAATTGGATGTAACCTTAGATATCTGAACCTGGCGACCATAAATGAATAGCTTTCTCCTCCTATTGTATGAATAAACGAGTAGGTGACTTGCACTACACTACTAAGACCAAGGATCTTCTATGCAGGTCATCACGTACATAAACAATTTATTAAAAATATGATGATCTCTCTTACTTACTTCAATTACCAACTTGCAGAGAAATAGAAAATCAATTGCCATGCCATTAGGAGGTTTGATATTTTGTATTACATTGATTGTGTAATTTGTTGTATTGTGTGTGTATTCCGGATGTTTAGAAAGCGCCATTTTCATTGTGCCTCTCTTTAATTATCCTTAATTTGATATGTGGATATCACTGTGCGCATACTCTTACTAATCTTTTTTTTTGCTATAATACTTCATTCAGCTTTCGTAATTTTATTGAAAGAAAGTAAGTAATTCAAAAGTTTCGTAAATCTATATCTGAATGAAAACTTTTCACAGTTTCGTTAAATATTTTAAAAACAAAGAATTTTTATTATAAAACTTTTTTACAAAAAAAGAATCTTTAATTTTCGTCCGTTAAATAAATTAGCCAAATGTTGATATAATAATATTTATTTTTATATAAAATATTTCTTTTATCTCCAAATCGCAGCTAATGAATCTCACAAAAGCAATTCACACGCAATCAATTGCATCTGTATCTAACAGTAAGTTACAACAATGTTATTTTTTTCCTTTTCTCTCTATTTGTAGCTTTGAATATTTGCACTGCTATGCAAAAGTCAATTTCATTATACTCTTGAGAAAATTGTTATTTTACTGATGTATATCGTTCAATTTAAATGATTTAATTGAATGGAACTATTCTTTCCTTCTACTCATGTACAAATGTTTATATTTTCTTCTATTCTTTTGTTTTGTATGCTCCCAATCATATAACAAATGTCAATTTTATTATTTTTTCCCTTTCTTGTTGTGTTTATATTTTCTGGTTGATATTGCAATTCAAGTGACGGTAGTAGTGCCAGAAAGTTTCAACCGTGCATCAAGTTAATCTGGTCGTTCGTCTTTCGCCCCCAAGCAAACATCTTCAACCAAGGGTGGGCGTCGCTTTCTCCCACATTTCTAATCATTCCTCTCTTCCATTTCTCCTTTTCGTCTGATTTACCTCCTGTCACAATCTGCTTTAAAACGAAAACTCGTTGCGTGACGTCATACCGAATCAAATCGACGTCACATTTCCACCAACGCACCTATTCATTCCCTTCTTTTTCCTTTTTTTTTTCCACACATAGACAAACAAAGGCGCAGAAGACAATTAAGGCCTAGTGTCATGTGTTGATAACATTTCTTCTGATTGATTTATAGCGAAACGAAAGCTCAATGGAATTAAATCGAGATTATTCTTCTCCTTTTTCATCTCTCGTATCTTATTCGCCAACGTCTCTCTTATATTTTCTTCTCTTTGAGAGTAAATTACCGAACGATTGCAATTATGCAATTAAAGAACAACATAAATTCATGGCAAAGAAGCAAAAAGCAAAGAGAATGTGACATCCACTTGCTGCATAACATACCCAATGCACAAACAGAGTTCCTTCAGTGATTTATTATGGAAGCATTCATCGGAGCCAATGAACCGAACGATCAGATTTTTAACGCGTGTTAGCAATAAAAGCCTGTGAATATTATCTATACTTAAAAAGACTAATAGTTAATCGTTTATACGTGCCGACTAATTGTTAAATTACTTCACGAATTTTCCAAATCCTGCATGTAGAACAGCAACAGCAACAAAAGAAATAAAGAAATGTTCGTAAGGAGAATGTTTTCAGGGTGATTAATAAATGCCTTAGAAATGCAGTTATTTCCATAGCTAATGGAGCGTTGATATGTGGGCTGCGATGAATACAACTCTAACTACTTCTTCTTCATCCTCTTCTTATTCATTTCTCTATAACTAGTTGTCAATAATACACAGCCAGACATACACACACACAACAAACTTAACAACCCTAGATCCGAGATGATCAAAAGCTACTTCTTACTTACATTTTTGTTGCTTTTCTTTTCATAAACTCAAACGCTGAAATAAAGTTAATAAGCAAAAGGAACATTTTTATGTTGCATTTCAATATCTAGTTTGACTAGAGTACATTCTTCTTATATAACATTCTTACTTTCCTTTTTTGATTCTTTTTCAACGATTAAGATATCAAATCGATTATTTCATTTATGAAAAATGATTTATAACAATTTTCGATGGATAACTAAAGAAAATGAACACATTTCTTTAATCATTTTCAATCTGTTTGAAAACTTATTGTTATTTTTTCTTTGCTTTCTTCATTCTTCCTTTTCGTGGTTGTTTTTCTCTGACAAGTAAAAGTGTGTTTGGAATGAAACATGAGGATATCACATGTACTCACACACTCCTATTTTTCTCCCACGCATGATAAACACGCATGAATACATAAGAAACCTTGTGTGCGGGGTTCGTTTTTCATTGTCTTCTATTCAGTGTCTCGTATAAAATGTTTCTTACTTTTAATATTCCCAGTTTGTTGGTTTTGAAATTAATAGATGAATATTTTTGTTAAGATCCTTTAAGAGGTATAAATAAAGGAGCATAGATATTGCAGAGAGAGGGTTTGTGGTTGTGTGTGGAATGGAAGGACTGTATAAAGTTTTGTATCAAGTCCCAAAGTCCTGCCTCGCCTGGCTAAACGCCACAGGCCGTATTGATCCTCCGCAAGGTTAACTTGTCTTTGACACCACGTCATGTATCCCTCTCTATTGCAAACATTGGTTAAGGGTGGTTGTGAGAGTGTTAGATTCTAACTTGCTGGAAGTGCGAATTCGCTCTTTAGATGCGATAGAATTTCATCAACATAAAATGTTCTATCTCTGTTCTGGTGTCAGTTACAAGGTGATTTGTTGAGAGAGAGGAAAGCAACGACAATGAGCGTAACAGAAAGAGCAAGAACTTTACTGTAACACTGTCAGCCGTTTGTGTATTCATCTTTGATCTTTGGTTAACAATCTGGGTGGTATTCAGCGAACTTGAGTGTGTATATGAGTATCAAAACCTGTAATTTAATGGAGTGCGCCCTGTATTAAATCATTCTATCTTATTCAATTCATCCTTTTAATAAATAAATTTCTATTTGGATATCCTTTCTCTCTATGATTTACAGTAATTTATATACAATATGTGTCAGATCAAAAAATCATATCTAATTAGCTTTTCAATTCAAATAAATTCGTGCCTAAATACAGTTTCCAACTAACCCAAATAACAGCGACACGATTCCTCTTCCATTAGATTTTGAAATGTTTCAATTACAGGAAATCTTAACCAATTGTTCATTTTCATTTTATACATTAAGCCGGTTGATAAACTATTCATTAAATTCTACTTACTAAAAATACACTTTAGTATTGATTACATAGATAAGGTATGTACGTTCATGGTATAACAAGTGGTGTAATATAATAATGTACGTAACCGTACTTCATAGATTGGTAGCAATATTAAAGTAGTGGAAGCTGTAATAATGAAAGAACAATACATTCAATAATATTAAATATGGCACGATAAGAGAAAGTGTATTGGTGAAAGGAGGGTGGAAAGGGTAGAACAAGGAGGTCAAAGTAGAACGTCTGATTAAATAAACACGTGCTATGACGATGATGTCGATGACAGACAGAATGCAATTATTGCGGTTTGAATTTGAAACATAATTAGCTATATAATTAGATTTCTGGATCGAATCGTTAACATACTCAAATACTAATCAAACAATTCTTTCTCACATTGCCATCCATTCTTAAATTTATATATACGTCATGCTTACATCATACATCTATAAATACGTATTTGTCCTTTTTCAGGATCTTCTAAATTTAAACTAATTTGCATAGTTTATTTTAATTTTATATAAACTTTATTAAAATTCTATTTGGTTAAAATTGTGTGAAAATAAACATAATATTTTGGTATGTTATGAAAGGAACTGTTTGTAAAGAGGATTTTATAATAATGCAGTTGCAAGTTGCAACTTGTGAAATATCTTCTTCGTTCGTTCGTTCATTCGTTCGTTCGTCTAATCTTCATCGTCGATTTCCACATGCTGGGATTGCTGTCTTGTATTTGTCACTATGATGCAGTTGCAATGTATCTTTTTCCAACTCATGCATGTTCTATCTTTGTAGATATGACGTGACAACACAGCAAACTCCTACGAGCTTGATATCTGTAGTCAAGCTCAAAAAACAACAAGCTTGAGTTATGCAGTGATCAGCTCTCTGGCTGTGCTCGCTTCTGCTTTTCTCTGTATCGATCCTAACCTCACTTACCAGTATATATCTGCTAGCCTTCTCTAGGGCCTTGTTTGTTATCCTTGTTTCACTTGGTACGGCATGTTGTGTGTGCGGCAGTAACTTTAGCCAGCCTTCCCTTGCTCTATATAAAGTGTATGGTTACGTGCTGGCAGCAGCAGTAGCGCATCCTTGTTTAATTCCTAGCGAAGGACACAGTCAAAGAAAAGAGCACGCTTCAGCTCATCGAACATTAGGCAAAGCGAGAGACGATGAGACTTGTTACCTTTTTCAGAGGCCGCCCAGACGCGCATTATTGTCTCTCAGATTTACGTGCTTGAAATACTGAACATCTCCTGTTATTAGATACAAGTGCTCGCTTTAACTAGAATCAAGGATACCATCCTGCATTGCAGAAAAAAAAAGAATTATGAAAGAAGAAAACATTCACATTCAAGCGCCACAATCGGATCTACTACAAATTGTGCGCGCTACCTAAACAACCATCACACACACACACACACACACACACCAACAGGTACTCATAAATCATCAACTATCACTTTTAATCTACCATTAGATATGGGCGTTCTTCTCAGCCCATCCCAACCTCTTATTAAATAATACTGAACATTCCAATTGCTTCAATTACAACTTGTGAAAGAAAAAACTTAAGTTGATCGCCGACGATGTGCATTTTTTCCAAATCAACCATCCATCCATCCAAGTATTGAACACATCTTTAAAACTGCAATTAAAATTAATCCAGTGTAAAAGTGTTTTGCGATCTCTTTGTCCAGAAATGAACAGGTTCGTCGAGACTTGGTCTTCTACTTCTTCTTGTTCTTTTATATCTCATATGCTCTTTATTTTATTATGTGTGCACTCAAGGAGATATCATCCTGCTCCAGTCCAGCCAAGGTCCTGCCTGTTAGACGAGGATCGAGCTAGGCCCTATAAAGATCCAACAAAGTGTGTTGGCTGAACATACCACATGCCTGCATGCCACAATTATCTTTTCATGAATCGATTACATCGAATTATTTATTAAGTAGGCTCAATTATAAGTTTACAGCACTTTTAACCGAGCTGTAAAGCGCGCACATTAATTGTAAAGCTCAAAGAGATTATCACTTTATTTTCAATAAAATTTTTAGGAAAAATGATTTTATTTTGATGATGATTTTGATTATGAAAAGAACCAATAGGTACATAAATTGTTCGTTTTTTCGACCGCGCTTCTCAATTCCAGGTAAAATATTTCTGTGTGAACATCTTTTGATTTTATTTGGAGAAGGTGGGTCGTCAGGGCAGATGGAGTAAGTGCATGTCTGATCGGGTAGTTGTGTGATGCTCTCTTCATATATATATATATATATTCATTTCTTTTCTTTTGTGCCCTTTTTTTTTCCTGTAAATATTCCACCGGCTATCGTTTGTCGGCCGGCATATCGAGACTGATGGCTGATTATAGACCACCACACATCACCTGCTGCAGACCACATATTTACATTAATACAGGGGTAACTCCACTAAACGCGTAGCCATGTATACACACATGCCACCACAATCATACATCAGCATACATTTTATTTTCTGCGCAATTCCTATTCCATAAAATAACTACTCAATCATTTATATCAATTAACTCTAAAGAAAAATAGAATTTCTAACAAGTGTTTTTGTGGTAGCTTAAGTGATTATTTCAAAAAACTTTGTTTTGATGTTTATCTATTACTCAAGCTAAACTACCTGATAAATCTTGTTCCTTCTATTCATGAAAATGATTCAGAAGAATATATATATATATATATAAATGTTTGTTTGTTTGTTTGTTTGTTTGCTTAGTTATAATAATAATTTCATTAGATGCAATAAATTTTTTTCTTTTGTAGAATGGAAAAGAAAAGAAGAAACCTTAGCAGTTTATATGGTAGTTTAATCGAGTGTTTTTGGTCAATGCACAAAGTCAGTTGTTTATTGTAAAGGCGTTGTGCGGTGTTGCGTTAATCGCATTATTTCCATAGTTCCATATCAGGTTGTGAAGACTGAGGTCAAACAAGATCTCCCCTCTTCCAACATGCTGGTTACGGCATCTTTGCCACTGACACCCCTGCAGCAAGTGTATTTTGGATTCAACTCCAATTTAACATCTCATTCATACTTGCAAGTTAAGTTTGAATAATAAAAAAGAATGTAAGAGCTATGAAGATACTTATCATGTCATGGGTCATCGAGCTAAAATGTTGGTACCAAGTTAAATCTAGAGTCAAATTCCATTGTATCTCTATGTGAAATCTCTATTTGTGTATTTGCTCTCTTGCTAAACGATCTCTAGTTGGATGCTTTCAGTAAACACGTGCGTGGTGCTATTTATAATGGGTTGAAGGATGTTTTGGGGTTTGTTGATGGTTTTAGCAAGTTGTGGTGGGGTTGAGTGACGGTGGCGTCTCGATGAAGTTGATGATGATGGTAATGTTGATCAGGTAAACGAAATCAGAACGTGTGCGGTGGAGAAAAGAGCATAAGAAGAAAGAATAAAAGAGACGACACCGAAGAATGGAGTAGACCCCCGCCGCCTGCGACCGCATTCCAAACAGCAACCAGTGTTGCCAACAACAAACAGTTTACGCATTCATTAGTAATACGCCACGAACTCGAACTCTCTCTAATCACAATTAACGTAATAAGCGAGAATGAGATGAAACTCCATACCACACTTGGATTCTTTTATTCTTTTCTCGCTCTCGTTGGATTCGATCGCTTTGCTCGGCTTTGCCGTGTCTCGTGTCTGCTTTTGTTCTTACTTCCTCGTCGCTCTTGATACCAATAATAGGATGCCATTTCTCTCTTACAGGTTGTGCGGTCTTGTTTCGCATCTTCGTCATATACACTGATATGAGTCGCGTTCTCACAGAGGTCGCTGACTCGCCGGCCAGAGGCCAAGCAAAACAAAACGCACAACTTAGCGCTTCTTCCTTTTACCGATGAAACGATGATGCTCCTTTTGCCGATTTTCCCACTCCATCAGGAGCCACACACAACATACTTGATTGCCTCACTCGACGTATTGCTCAATAACTTACCAGCTCTTTATGTTCTAGTTCAAACAATTTAATGCTCCATATGAGATGCAACCAATATGTTTCTTTGATCCAGAGCCCACTTTCTAAATACTTTGTCTGTTCTTTAATAATAAATGATTAACTATTAAACCATATTCTACCTCAACATTTATATAAAACAAAATATTAATCCATAAATCATATCTTTGAAGTGATTTATAATATGAGTACGCATTTTACACACTAATTCCTTCACACTTGTCTAAGAAGATGATCCCATCATATAAACGAAGCGAAACACTCCAGCATTGCATTCGTAGATGCGCATAGCAAAAACCTACTTTATAATAAATATGACATTGAACGCAGATATTCAATTAAATTTTCCGTTCTAAATAATCTTTGAATATAATGTGGAAGAACGTTTTTGTCAGGTGGTGATAAGAGAGTTATTTCATTGTCTTTCTGTGGAATGCGTTTGCAAGCAGCAGCACAATTGTATAGTGCGCTCACACCTTGACTTGTATGTGTAAATAGTCCTTGAGCTACTATCACCTCCCGCACTTACTCATTTATTAAATGTTTGATTCATTTTTTTCAAACATTCTTTCTTTCATCATTCATACATATAGAAAATGTAAACTTTTCAAAGATTTATGAAAATGAAAGAAGTATCTTGTGGCGAGTGGTGTAGCTAATAAACAAGCAGCGCGGCCAAAACACTGAATACCAGCAATTAGTGACACTTTAAACCTGTATTTATGTCCAGTTAACGTCTTTGGATATGGCATTTTTACTCATAAGATAAATATAAAACAAATAACCATACAATATGCATGTATATCCAGAAAATTGGAATTATACAGAACTATAATAGTAAATTACAGGTCAAGATATGTATTTATACTAGTTATGGCTACACGATTTCACGCCGAGCATAGGATTCAATAACCTCTCACTTGTGGGTGGCAGATCAAAGAGTTTAAATTGCTTTATCTCAACTCTAGGCGTTACTGACCACACTGTAGCGTAAACAGATACGATATAAGAATGAATTAAGATCTTGGTAGTTACTGCATTTTGATTATTACGTTCGTCATTGCTCGCTAATACTGCAATCACTAAAAATTCCTTTGCATGAAACTGGTTTTTCATTTCATAACAATTATTATAAAATATTTTCTTTAAAAAATACTGAGAGAGAAAACTAATAGATAAATTCTAAATGAAAAAGTATTCAATTTGCATAATTCCGATAAAAGAGGAATTGAGAATAATTAAATTTAAACGAAGTTTAAGGTAGGCTAATAAAACACTTTTAAATATATTTACTTGTTATTTATTAAATATTTATAGAAATCAAACATCTGTTTAACTATTGGAAAACACTGTTAATTAAGCATAAACTCTATTCCCAAAAAGCAATAAACTTGAAACAAAATCAGTAATTTTATGTCAACCGCACTTAAAATTAATTAATGCATTGATGGCAAAAATTGTTATATAGAGAGAGAAGGAAAATTTATTAAAAGAACGTTTTATTGTAACGTAATATTTGACATTAAAACGCCTGATAAGGATTCCATTGTTGTTTTTAGATAAAGATTTTATTAAAAGTTTATTATATATGTTAGGCAGCAATCATTACAAAACGATAACACAAAACAATGTCACACCGAAATGTTGATTACATAATGTAATACGTATTTGAGGTCATACGTATTAACTAAACTTACTGTATATCTAAAAAAGCAAATCATTTTACATACGTTGCTAATATTCAAAGAAAATTGAAGCCAAGGTTGTATGAACTACAAACAAAAATGCAAAAAATTGTTCGGAATAGTTTGTAAATAGCATATTTATAAAAAATAAGTTTAATAAACTTCAAACTATACATTTTGTTACGAGTCTACGAATCTAAAGTAATTTAAATACAAAATGACTTTATATTCTTTAAATTACGTAACATGTTCTTCATACCATGGAAGCATTTATTTGATGAAAAAATTATTCTTATATTTTAATTTTAAATTGTCTTGTTAATAGCCTTCTTAAACAAAAATTATTATTTTTATGTTTTCTTTTGTTTATCTCTTTATTAATTGTAATTTATTAATTTACACTCTAATAACAATAACTTTTTTTTATTTATTATATATAAAAAACTTCAACACAAACTTTTAAATGATTTTTATGACTTTATTTTCATAATTTCTTAAATGCACTGTAAAAATTTTATTCATCAATATTTCTTACGTCAATTGAGATTGCAATATTGTTATTAGAATGAGTAATATGTATAATAATCCATCGATTTTCAAGCTATTGTAATGTTTATGAGATATATTTTAAGTGTATGCATAGGTAAGTGGTATAAAGTAATGTAACCTCCATAAGTGACCGTGTCAAGCGTGACTGCTCTGGTTGCTAGACCGGATATGCATTCTAGAAGCCTCGACGGCTACATTTCTTTTGTATCTTATTAATAAGCATTTTACATATCACCATAAATAAACACCAAACAAAAACAACATTTTTGTCTACATAAAAAAATGAATGCTTAATCACATTTACTTATAAAAAAAATTAAGTAATTTTGAACGTAGGCGAAGCAATTATTAGAAAATAACTGATTTGTTATTCTCGATTGAAAATGATAATCAATAATACTGTTTCACGCATATATATTTAGGTATATTATATGAAATCATCATTTCCAATGTCAAATCGTTGAATTTAATTTTATTATGCTATAGGTGCAGTAGCTAACTAATAATAAGCGAATTATTTAATATCGAGCTGAGAGCCTACTACTATTGTCTTGTTAATTATTTAAATATTGCATATTGTGTCAATGACGATGTTGAACAAGTCACAACCTTGACCAACCTAGAAAATCATCTCTAATAAAACAATTTTATAAATTTAGTTTAGATAAATTATATTTTGTTTGATTTGTAAATTTGTGACGACGTTGCTGAAATATCAATTAAATTAAAATAAAAATAAATAAGCAACTGCACGTGCATTTTATTTATTATTTATTTGTCAGCTAGAATTTATCAGAGACTATTTTATCACAACAATCCCATATGCAGCTTTAGTTTAAATAAACAAATTATTTATAGAATGAGGAATAACATTTCCTATCAGGAAGCATATCTTATCACTGATAAAGATTTACAACAAAAAAAGTATGTTATAGAATTACTATCTGTTTGCATTTACTCACAAATTTCAACATACTATTTCCCAATAATTTTTGTCATATACTATTGATTTAATTTTCATGAGGTTCATTTCAAAAACAATACAAAAAAATGGAGATACAATGAATAAAAAAGTAAATAAATAAATGAATGTTGGCCTACGCAGTTTGTCTGCTCATGCCACCCACATGTCCCGCTTTTATTAACGAGAAATAAAACGTAATTGACCACATATATTATTATTAAACTAAAAAAAGGGTTTTTTTATCAATTGTTTAGGGCGTGCCACAATATGTTTCATTTTAACTAGGTGCTAGTCATAATTTAGTTATGAAATTATTGTTTGTTCCCATTCTTTTTTTATTGAATTTAGAATAATGGGATGTTGGTAGTAAGTGGTAACAGTGTAAAAATGAATAACTAACATATATTATACATATATATATAACGATAATTACTTATTATGATGTGTAACCAAAGCACATTGTGTGCAGTGAATAGGAATAACCTTCGTATCATATTCACAGGTCGGTGGGGTAAATAATAAAATATATAATATGGTTAAAAAAAGGAAACACTTCCAGAAGGTATTATTTACCATTGTTTTCTTTCTGCTACTTCCTATGCAACATCGTATAGCATTTCACCTCTGCAATACCACCAACAAACTAACTTTTTATTAACTAAATAAATTATAAAAAAACTGCTGCAAATTAATTTACAACAGCTATTAAATTATCGTATTTTTTATGACCAATCTTCTAATTACCGTCGTAAATCATTAGTAGTCAAGCAAATGCAGGAACGGCTTTGATTTTGAATAATTTTTCGGGTTCATCTTTGATTAGTATTAATCAACGACAACTATAGAAATTTATGTTTAATGAAAAGTCAACGATCGAAATCCGGATCTATATTGGTGTGAGCATAAAAAACGAGTTCATCGTTCCTCTGATGAGTGATAGATAGACAGACATTTAGTTATTAAAATTATTTAAATATTTTAAATGCATTTATATCAATAATCAAAAAAAAAGTGAAGACATAGCATCATAGCATAGATGAATTTGATTCATTGCGTAAAAAAGTCAAAGAACTTTAATAATTTCTTTTTTATTATTTCACTGACAAGTTTTAGAATTTTTGTTCTGGTTGCTTGATTCGTAAAGATCTTTGATTAAAGAGTAAAAGGGCGCAACGTTTCTAATTTATTATCGTTATTTGTTTGCTTCTTCTTGAGTGAAATAAAAGTAATTAAATGTTAATGTCTACACATTTTCTTATATAACATATATAATTTTTGGCATTGGTTTGCGTAACGATTAAAATGCTGTGTTGCGTGCGTGATAATTATTTGCATATTTGAATAGTAAACACAATTGTTATTTATAAAACAACAAACTGAAATAGTTTTTATAAAAAGCACGAATTAGATTTGTAATTTCAGCCAAAAATTATCTTTTCTTTTATGTCTGTTTGTTTGTTTATTTAAGGTGTTGTAACATATCCGGCAAATATTGCATCACTTTCACTTCTTTCTCTCTCTCTCTCTCTCTCTCTCTCTCTCTCTCTCTCTCTCTCTCTCTTCTTCAACTTGCGTGCGCTAATTACTTTATCTTACCATCTAAGGTTAGATCAGGTTAGATGTAATTAGTTTTACTTGAGTCGATTAAAACAAACACTTTGGCAATACAATGAAAATAAGTGGAAGAAATGGGACGCCAAATACTTTTTTCTATTGTAATTAATCATCTCAATTGTTTAGTTAGTTTCAAATATGTATAAAAAAAATCAATTTAATCTGTTTGTTCATCAGCTATTTTTATGTATCTTTAATTGAATTTCAACCACATTATTACAGTTATTATTTAAACCAATCGTTTTATTTAAGATTTAATCGATTTATTGAACAAAAAAAAAGAAATATCAGTTTTGAGTAATTTTATTACATTTTATATTTTTTTATGAGTTTGTTTATAATTTAAATGCATACCTCTATTTGTATGTGTATAAAACATACACGCGTTGATTATTGCTGTAAAATATGCATAAAACGTCAAGATAGATTTAGTTTTGATTTGTTGTTTGGTGCTGAGGAATTTATTACTAACGTTGCTTTATATATGCAAAGAAGTACCGTTTTGTTAATCAATATTGTTACGTATACACATAGAAAAACGTATTTTATTTATTTGGTATTATAGAAAAACAAGCAAGAAGATTATTGTTTATGTCCTTCAACTTATTACATAATTGCTTAATCCCATATATGAATTTATATTAAATATTTTTCTATTGTAATCATAGCGGATGACACTATTTTTAATAGAATGGAATCAAAGTCATTAGGCAATTAACTGGATGCTATGTAAAAGGAAATGAAAGACTGTAACATAAAATAGCATAACAAAAAATATTGTTGTAAAGTAGGAAATTAACTTGCGGAATGTATGTACACATTAACAAATTTGTTGTGACCAATTTGTCATGTGTGTGAATGTTTTGGAGACATTATTTTGTTGATATATTTGACAGGCGATAATGTGGCTTGTATTATTTCAAGTCAAGTGTAATCTGCGAGCAGTCGGTCGTTAGTTGTTAATGACTCCGCTCTCTGAATGCCACTCTGCTAATTGGTTGATTACTCACAAAATAAACTACTCGAATGGATGTATGATCCACAATCACTTTACAAAGAACTTCTTTATCATCAGCACCATCATGACTTTCATAAATAATAAAAATCGTCCAACTAGGCCTAAGCGTTATACATTTTCTAATCAAATGATATTTTTCACTCATCTTTGATAGGAGCACAACATATTTTATTTATTCAACTCAACAACATACAACATTTAAAAGGAACGATTCATGTCTTCACATATTAAATGATATAATGTACAAAAATAATTAATTTATTAACATATTTTATTATTCTCGTTACGTAAATCATCAAATATGATCAGTACAATATGCACGTGTATTTTCCTATTATTATTTTCATTTAATTAAAATTGCTGACGTTGATGTGATAAAGTACACTGAACAATTTCATTAAACGACTATGATTTTTCCAATATATAAATAAAAACACATTTTATAATCGTTATTAATTGATTGGTATGAATTTGTGTCGTTAAAAATCAATGAATAATATTTAAAAGTGTTTCATGTGTGTGGGTTGAGCAAATATTACTCTTTGTATTGTTATCATATATGTAATATGTGACAAAATAGTTACTGTTGTGTGCAACCTTGTCTAACATACCATTGACTAATAACGTAATAAATAAATAAAAATAATAGCCTTCGCTTTTTGTTTGCATGTTATTTCGATTTGTAAATATTTTGTCATGTATGTCGCACGAGAAATTATTTTTTACTTTTAATTCTAAACGAACGAACGAAAAAAGACAACAGAGTTGTAAGAGTAATTTCATGGCGCATCTACTAATTAGTTAAATCAACTTATTTTAAGCACACGTTGTACATTGGCACACTGAAACAAATTCTTTCGTTTTCATCATTTTTCAGTGGCGCGAAAGCATTGTTTTTTCTAATTGACACGTTTCTTATTTTAAATCCTTTACAATTATATAAGCTATTTATTTAAAATATGTCTTTATCTCACATTTAAATAATATTACATATTTCATAGATAAATAAATTATTAAAAATTTAAATTTTTTTAAATCAAATACGATACTACTCATAGCAGACGAAATATTTAAGCGAATTTACATATTTATAGGTGAAATATTTCAGGATTATCAAGTTATGAATGATTTAATATTAAAGATGACTTCATACATTTCATTTTAATTGTCTGTAGAAATTTTAATTAAAAAAAATTCATTGAAATTCCATTTCAATTTGCTTATATTTTAGAGAAATTCAAATAATTTTGATCGACAATTTACTTACTAGATTAAATTACACACAATAATGTAAAATTTTAATAAATATAGCCATTAGCAATACCATTCATTGCTTGGACAAGTAAATTGCCCGGTTCAGCCTGTCAATCAAACAATTTGCTTAAAACTGTGAAAAATTATAATTTATTCGCTTTTATTTAATGTACGTACATTGAATAAAAAATTGTTTTCCTTTTATGTGTTTGTATTGTTTTATTTAAATCCTTGAAATGAATAAAAGTTTGTATTAAGTTTGTAACTATGTACGTTAAACATTTCAAGAATGTTTCGATTTTTCATAACATTCATGTTAATCAATGTAAAATTATATTGAATTATAAAATATTATTGATTGACATAGAAGATTAATTTAAAAAACTTTATTAATATTTAAAGAGTTAATCAATTGTTGAATAAAGTGGTAGATTTATTATATAGATATATGATGCAGATTTTTTTATAAATATTATTGTCTACTAAACAATATAATAAAGCATTATATCATTAAAGTCACTTGAATTGTTGTACGTGAGTTAGAGTTAAAAATATTAACGCATTATGTCATTTATTCTTACATAATTACTTTATATATTTGATTATTTCTATATATAAATAATGAATTAGACGGAAAATGTGAGTAAAAGTATAACAAAATCTATGAAATATTAATGTTATTGACTAAGAAAAAAATGTATTAATAAGAAAATTTCTAATAAATATGAAATAGATTGAAGCAGCCGGAAATATTAATGTATAAGGTAAAGAAACCTAAAACTAGATCAACAATAATCAATATGAAACTTCTTCGATTAATCTAATTAAGTTCCAATTTTAAATATGAATCGATGAGGAAGTATTGCAAATTATGGTCAGGTATTACACAAAGCCGTCACTCACTTCGAATAATTATTAAAACATCGGCAATGAGATGTGACTGGAATGGCGATAGGTGATTAGTATTTTGTTTTGCCAACATATATTAGAAAACAAACAGTAACGGTAGCACAGGAAGGAGAATGTCGAACCCAAACAACTAATCCTAGAATTGCACTTCATTAATTATCCTCATCCTATGTTTGGTTAATAAGGCAAACTAATCAACAAACGTTGTAGTGGTTCACTTAAATCATTGCAGGAATAATCAATCAACGAAAAATCAAAATATGACACACCAACAACAGGTAGTAGTCATTGCGCTGCTGAAAGATATTCATTGTAATGTTTATGCCAATTAACTATAAATTATTGCTGCTTTAATGATAAATGTTTGTAATACATTGCTATTCGAAGATTAATCTTTCTATGCGCTATACTTACCTATTGCAATTACGATTATTAAACGTTTTTAAGAAGCGTAACTACTTTTTGCTCTAAAATTGCGTTTGTTCTTGTTTGTGAAACTTTGTAATATTTCTCAAGTATTTATTATGGATGCGCCTTGGGGAAGTGAAACTATCGAATAGAACCAGTACTAGACAACTTGAAATAGCTTTTATATACGAAATTTGTTGACACTTACAAATGACGTACAGTTGTAAGCTTAAAGCAGCGATCTTATATGATGCCTCGAGATGAAGCGCTCCTTTTAGGTAGTTTATCAGTAATTAAAGACGATGGAAGAGTGAGAGATGTAGAAGGACGATGATGGCCTACACATATTTATACCTCTCTATTAATAGGGGCACATTCATATCCAATTCTCTCACATACAAACAATACAAAAAAAGTAAAAAAAAAACTATTCAGTCTTTACAGTTATCTGGACCCATACCAAACAAAATCATTTCCGTAACAAACCACACATACACGCGCACACACGCAAATACATTTTATCTATTGTTACTTTATCTATAGCAATAATAATTTTAGTAGATATTTATTAAATATTAACTCCGACAATTATTACAAGTTTTGTTTTCTTATTTTATTTATTTGTTTACAACCTTGCAAGGACTTTACATCATCAAATGCATTATATTCAGTTCGCTAATAAAATTACACTTCAATTTAATTAATTATGCGGATGCCAACTAATATTATTTAAAGGTCAGTGATTGTATTTATCTATTCATATATTTATCTATAAAATAATAAACCTTGATGTTTTGTTACAATGCAGAAGTAAAAATTTTTGAAATTGAATTCGTGTAAATCGATAAGATATGTAACAAATTATGTAATATGCATGTTGGGAAGGTGTACTTAAACTTAATTAAATTTTGAATGATATTTAATGCTTTTCAAAGGTTGAAATGTCAAAGCAAAGTCGGTTTAGAGAGAGTATCATGACATTGTTTATGTTTAATAATTTGAGTTTAATTAATTTAATTTCTGCTGAGTAATGTTATTTAGTATAATGAATGTCGGATTCGTCTGACACCAATGTTGATCATTATATGACGTAAACGTCAATTGAAAATGCACTTTTATATCGCTACTGGGTACAATTTCATATTGTCAAAGAATTTTAATTTAATTTCTATTTGTCGGATATGTTGAGGTAAACAGGTATGTGTCTGCGTGTGTATAGTGAAAAATATCAAATAAAATATGTCACGTACATGTAGGTGGCTTATAAGAAGAGGCAATTTGCTTAATGCAAATGCGATGTGTGTGTGTGTGTGTGTGTGTGTGTGTGTGTGTATGTGTATTATGGCAATGGAATTCTAATTAAAAATATACGTTTGCAATTACTTTCTTTCTAGTTAAGAGTTTGAACAAAAGGTAGGCATTGAAGGTAAATGATTTCCAGAGAATGTGTGTAGGTACTTTGCTTGTATGTATTACTTGTAGAAGTCGACGTCCGACGTCGATTTATAAATGGTGACAATTGATTTACGGCATTCACAGCGATTGGTCGTTACAAATAGTCAACCGGTACGACAACTTTTCGCATCTCGTAATGTGCTAGCTTCTTCTTCCTATGAATATGATTCTCAGCAAAACTTGCAAAATTTGCTTCTCTTGTTTGTTAGATGACTGACTGACTAACTTCCATAAACGGTTGTACATTTTGGTTTGAGAAGTGAAGAATGTAAAAAGAGCATGTAGAATGTTAAATGCAACAGAAATAAAGTTTATTTTTGTGTGATGGAAGATCCAAGATTTATAAATACATTTCAAGGATAAATGATTAGTATAAGCAATACAAGTATGCGTATGAATTTTTATTTCATGTCGGTTGAATTGATTGAGTCAGAGAGTGTATGAAAACGGTTCATTTTTCGAGCGCAATAAATTCATTTTAATAATAATTTGTAAACAAGAAACGACCCGGAATAGAACTCTATTTATCAAGTTGTTGAAAAGCGAGTGAACGTTGTTGTTTTTGTTGTTTTTTCTTTCTTTCAAGCTCGTTGGCATCTTGTACGATGATCTGAACAGAGAAAGTAATATTTTGACGCATAAAACATACAAACTGTACATCACACGATATACTTATCCTCCTATGTGTATGTGTATAAAATTAAGTAGCGACAGGAACGCGCGCTGCTGAGTTATCCTAAAAATATCCATCGACTATGCTACCAATCAAGAAATGCTTATAATTCAAACAATTACGATTCCATCATGTCACTCCTTAGACAGGACAAAGATAGAATATGTACATTGAGTCGACTGATATTCAACTATTCCTAGCTGCCCTCTTTCAGTTTTTTCAGCTATTTCAGTAACCGCCTGAGAAGGGCGCACTATAAGCGTTAAATTTGGCGTCTCTACACAGACACAAGACCAGATGAAACCAAACAAAATGTCACAACTATCTAAGAACGAAAGGTACAATTGCACTTTACATTTCATTTTCTCAGGAGGGCAATATTATATGTATTATTATGAGAAATCCCACAAATTTTCCACGGCTCTTGATTCCAACACTAATTATGCCTTCTTCTCTGCATTCGTATAACTTTTTTATAAAAAGAATCTACATATTTGAAATAAAGATGTAAAGCTACATATATACAAGTCAAATAGAATGTTTGTTTGAAATTTGCGAGTAATATAGATGAAGGATGTTTAGGAGTGTTTTGCAGGTTAATGATCTTGTGATCTGCCACGTGAGTGAGTAGCTATGTATGGCGACAGTAAACACAGCGCTATGTATATTAATTTATAGCGCCAGTTTACTTACTTGCGCGCCCAATTTTAGCTCTTTAACACGCTGGAATGGAAAAATCCAACTTATTAAAAGAAGAAGGGAATTGTGTTTGTTTGGATTGATCCTCGCATATATGCTATGTTTAGTACACGAGGCCACATTCATTCGTATTAGATTTGTTGTATTTTTGATGTTACGACCTCAACTATCAGGATATGCAATACGTTGGCTCGTTGCCGCTCCTGACACAATAAACACCAGGTACAGATTTAATAATTCACCAAATTCCTTATAAAATATATCACGTCATATATCAAATTAAAGGAAATTTTATGCTCGTTCTAATTGGATTATTTAATTTGTAGAGTGATGCTTTTAAAATACATTATATGAAGCCAAAAGTAAATCAGCCATTTAATTATCTCATTTTAATTTGCTTCACTTGATTATTTCATAATTAAAATTTCTTTCTGAAGGGCTGTTTACCTATTTGTGTATATTCAATTTTTTTAATGATCTATTATATGATGATTGCAATGCAAACGCTTTCCATTTACAGATGACATATACTGTTACAATTTCACCTGCACTTTCCTGTTCGATTTCTACTAATTTCTCTTACTTTGCGCATTGTAATTTGTTAATAAATAAAATGTGCTTATACAATGTTGTTCTAATGTTTATGTATTTAATTTTTATAATATTAGCAAGACATAATTTTCAGCGCTCTTTTTTATCTTTTTATATTTGGTATTTATAATGGTAATTGTTTAAAGACTGAAGCGGTATACGTTTTCATTTTATTTTATTTACATAAACATTACTTAACAAGGTAACGCGTTTGTTTTATTCAATTTGATACGGAATTAGTGATTGCATTGTTTGTTGTTGTTATTAAATGCGGTTTCTGATTGAAATTGAAGCGTCATGTCTTGACAATTAATGGTTAAAATTTTATTTAGATATTTGTTTTGATTGCACGTATATGCGTCCATGGTTCATGGAACTCGTATGTGAAAAATAAGTGGATTCGAGTCACATTTTCCATGTTGGATTTGGCTTGCTTTTTCATAACATACAATGCAAATACTTTGGTGCATTCCTATTCAAGAATTTGCAATTAAATATGGTAATTCTTTCACAATGCAAGAAAAAACTTTATATCAATCTATTTATTAACTTTCTTTATACGTTTTTTTACTGGTTATGAATTAAAAATTTCTATTTTTATGCACAAGAGAATATTTTTATCTAGAGATTTGCAATTGTACTTTCTTTTCATTATTGAAAAATTAAGCAACATTTATTGTAATAATCTTTTATGTAACATTTTGTCTTATATTATACAATTATGTAAATCTGTAACTGTTGGATATTTGGTTTCAATGAAAACAACTTTTATAATTATTATCCAGAAATTGTTTTTACATTGACAATTTATTAATGTTTTAGATTTACGTAAAGCTTTTTTTTTAATATTATCACTCAAACAATTATTATATTATTGTTATGTTTACGTAAAGTTAATCAATAAATTAAAATTAAATTGTTCACGTGTATAGAAATACGCATAAGTAATTCATTTTCAGGCATCGATCCAACAATAATTAATCATAATTTAGTAAAATCTTTATAGCATATTTCGAAACATTTACATGTTGATGTTGAAGCGAGGTAAATGGGATGTGCATTAGTAAGATATTATAGGATAGGAATGTGCTTGTAGAGAGAAGCTCGATGGAGAGAACTGTTATTTAAATAGTGAAGAAGAAGAAGAAGAAGTAGAAGAAGAAGAAGAAGAAGAAGAGTGCATTAGAGAAATGTCAGAGTATCGTTTTTCTAATCGCATTTTGAAAAGATGTTGAGTGTAAGATGCAATCAG
>JAODFZ020014902.1:0-24379 GCA_027574845.2 Deinopsis erosa
CTCTTACCCCCGCCACACGCTACGCACTGCCCCTTGTCTCAATATTTACGAGGCAAGAGCAGCCAACTCTTTTTCTCAATAAATTTTAATAATTCAACGTAAATTATTTACTTAAAGTAAAATATAAACATTAATTTTTAATACTTATCAAAAATAATACCACAAAACACACAATTTCTTTAAAAACTACAGCTGATTTTTGATACACTCAAACTAGACATGCTTTTTGCATGCGGTGCTTTGGGACTGATTGGAATAAATCGGAGATTTCCCTTATTAATTCGGCGATATCTACGTGTATAGGATGACATTAACTTTGAGTAGATGATTATATATTAGATATCGACATTTCGCTCATATTTTGTTAATAAGAGCCCGTTTATACACTTGCCCCGTTTGCACTCTTACCCCACTTCACCTTAGTGAATTATACACTCAATGGTCACTGAAAGAAATTCGAGTTATAAAAAAATTTGAGATTTATTAGCAAATATTATGACATTACAGTAATACCTCGCTATAACCGACCCCCATATAACGGACTTCGGATATAACAGACAAAAACACCGGTAAAAATAAATTAAAAACGTTCTATTAATATTATATACGCTCAAATTCAAGTGTCTCCGCAGGTAAACAATTTTTAGCAGCCATAATAATCATGTCATACATCTAGCACTAGAATTTGAGACATAATGAGCAAAATTTTCGCATCTCTACCCTTTAAATATGGACAAACGGAAAAGAATAAATCTAACGATCAATCAAAAATTAGAAATTATACAAAAGTTGGAGTCTGGAATGTCTGCGCCTCGTATATGTGAACAATATGGCATAAGAAAGCCTATTTTTATATACGGACTATCGGCTACAACGGACAACTCCTCGCCCCAATCAATCCGTTATATCGAGGTATTACTGTATTCACTAGCCGCTTTAGTTTTCGCAGCGTTCGCAAATGAATGCTTAAATGAAGAATTAACTGATACAGGTATGATGGTTGATCAAAACTATGTGATCCCATTTAAAATTAATATATTATTTTTAAATCAACTACATAATATAATTAAAAAAATTTTTAAATAAAAATTGCAAAGTTAAAAGAAATTAATAAATATTTATAGTTTAATTAAAACAATTCACACATACTTATTTCTAAATAACAAATCAAATAAATTATACGTAACAAAAAACAAACGAAACAAAAAAACTGGATTAGTGCGTGTATGTTGATGGTCCATGAATGAAATTTCAACTTTCTTTGCCTTTACGTACTCGTACTATGCTTTTTTATTTTCAAAAGCGAAGTGAAATTGATTTGTGTGCGTTTTTTAGTAGAGCAATTATAAGTTTATATATAAAAGCATTCTTTTAATGCATATACATATATATCCAGTGGGGAATATAAATAAATTATAACCTTTCAAAATTACTATAATTTAGACAAGAATTATCTATCTATATAGGAAGAAAAATTATAAAGTGAAATTAATAGGTAATAGTATAAGCTTGGGTGGCTTAATTAATACAATTTATTTTTAATTATATAAAAATATATTTATCTTATCACGTATTCTGAAATATTTGTTGTTTGTTCTATATAAAATAATTTATTTTTATTTCGGTTGTGGAACTAGAGACAAAAAAAAACCTAGAAAAAATAACAATGAAAGCATGTTATGCTCAAAAGATTTTTTAATTTAAGATTTTTCTACTGGAAATTTAATTAACTAGATAGAGGAGGAAAGACAGCATGAGTTATGTATGAATGTGATAGCATTTTTTGGTTAGATTGTTTCTTTTACATATATGTGTCAGACTTTGAGATTTTTTTTTTGTTATATTATTCTCTATGGTTTGCTGATTCATTAACAAACATTTAGAAACAAAGTTTAATTAGATTAGATTAGATGTAAAATCACACATAATTTAAAGCAGGAATGAAATAATTAGTTGCTAAATTATAATTAAACAATTGACCTCCTAGTCGCACAATAAAAAAATGTGAACAGGAATTTTTATTGGCAAAAAGATCATAAACGCATTGATTGAAAGTGACAGTGAGAACATATTCAAATCAGACCATAATTCAATAATAATTTATATACATATGTTAATTAATTTAAAAACATTTGCATAAATAAGTAACATAGCATAACAAAATGTATAATGAAAAAAGTATTTAAAATTTATGCATTCTATTTAATTATTCAGTGTTAAAATCTTCTCTTTTTTTTGTTATTGTTTTTTTATGGCAAGTAATTGTTAAAATAATAATTATAATTTTCTATATTAAGCGCTAATTTATAGAAATGTTAATAGAAACATTTTTCGTTATTTGCAACATTGTTTTGTAAATTCTATCGTTTGCATAAAATTTTGAAATATTGACTACATTTATGTATAAATTAAATGCATTTATAGTCAATCAAACCGTTAGGGGGCGCTCAAAATACCTTGACCATTCACTAATAAATATTCGAGTTTTTCGGATTTAATAGTCTCAATATTACTACAGATTATAGATAAATTTGACTTATAGAAATCTAGATTTCGAGATATAGAAACAATTTTTTGTAGGTAAATTGCGATATTAATGCACAAATTTCTATGAAAATGCAAGTAATAGAAATTTTTTGACACAAATTATAGGAAAATTTGACCGAAATTGATTTTAGTGACATTAGTGATAAAAAATTTTAAATTAAATGGAATCTTTAAAAATTTGAGATATAGATAAATTTATGGAAACTTTGACTTAGGGAAGTTCGACTATAAATAATATTTAAGTAGACTTTTTTAAATCAACCTGTTGTCCGTTGATGTATTTGTTTTTTGATCATACATCTAAACAGCAACGTCAGTTGGTTTTAAATGAATTTTAAAAGTGCATCAATGACGAGCGTCAGTCAATGTTATTCGTTTTACAACAACAACTGTGGAATAAAAAAATATTGCAAACGTGTAACATTCCATTCATCTAACAATTGTTGGACAATTCGCGCATAAAAACTCTCCCGTTTGTATATGTGCTCTTTTTCAGACTATTTTGAATGCAACAACGACTGTCATGTCGTTCATGAATAAAGTGGAAAGCTCTGTTTATTGTAATTACAGATGTGGACCTATCTGGTCCTCATTCATTACAGTAGGCTGACGTTGGACATGCCGGTAACAGACTGCCGTTCATTCAGGAATGCTACCGGACGATATTTATTGCCTACCTAAAAAAATCCCGATCATTTTTTTATATGTACACACACAATCTTTATATAAGAGATTAGCTTACCATTCAGGCAGGACCGCAATCGATTCGATCAAAATATTTTTAATTATCTCAAAGATAGCCTCCAAGCATTTCATATAACTTGCTTAGGTTATTCGAAACAATTTTGCTTTTAAATTAAGATACGAAATGAAGTTAAATTTCGGGTTTATGTCAAGATTTGCGTATTTGGAATGATTCCGGACCTGTTTTTAGACAGTCTTCTTATTTTTTTTTTCTTCCTTTCTTCTTCTTCGTTCATTCATTTTGGTTTTATTGTTTTCCAATAAACAAAAATCGGATCGCTGCATCTCCAAAGCGGTTTTCTTCTAGCTAGCTAGCGAGATGTTATTCGGCCCGCGGCCTGATCTATAGATATATGTGCACGTCAGCCACCAGCTACCAGTTCTTTGTATTTTGTGTTTTTTTTTGCCTCTTCTTCTCCATTTAGTTGTTATTATTATTTCCATACTCTTCCATTGAAAATTCTTTAACTGATCTCGCGCGCGCTAATACAATACCCCATACAAGAACGAAATAAAACGCGTAAGTTGTAAATTACAATCTCAACACCTTTTTCTCTTCTTTCTTACTACATATATTTTTCAATATGCATATTTTGTGTGTTTTTACTCATATTCATTACAGCTCGTTAAGTAGGTAATATTTTCTTCTGCATTTATTTATTGAGAGCTCTTAACCGTTGAGCTTTCATCTTAATCAGTGATGCACTAACGAGCTTCTCTCTCAACACTACTACACACGCAAAGCGGATGTCCGAAGAAGAAGAGAAAGATACCGAGACTGATACTTTTAGAAGATAATGATTAATTATAAATGAAGGTCTTATAGAGCTACCTGTTAGAGAGAGATTTAAAGTGCTAATTATAAACCGTATTGTCCCGGCCATTCATAAATATCACACCAAAAAAAGAACAATAAAATCGGATGGATAGCGCCGTATGGAGAAGTAATAAAATGATATTTTTTGGTTATCTGTTGCCTCCGTTGTGAATTAACACTAAGAAGAGTGAACCGTCCATTTAACATTTTACTGCTTAATTTGATCGAGCGCTAATTATCGACATTCCAACCCATACATAAAAAAAAGAACGATATGAAGGCATTTTAAAAGTTTTTTTTTACTTGGTTTGTAGTTTTTTTTTTGGAGTTGTTGCTGCTGCTGTAGTTGGGTAGTAGAAGGTGATGGCAATGAATCGTCATTATATGAGACGACGGACACGCCCGTATTGATAAAATCATTAATGCGATCGCAATCACACCTAGAACTAACCCCCGTTAATGGATCCCATTATTCTACGCCTTAATCAAGCAAGTTGACACTGCATGTGGCCGGGCAGCAAGACTACAGTAGCCGATCGTGTCTTGGTTGAGCGTCTTAATGAGGACAAGGCGCGTGTACATATATCAGAAGGTTGGATGGTATCATTGCTGATACGGTTCCACGTTAATTAGTAAAGTATAGAATGCCGGTCGCAATTTACTAATAACAGCCCGCCCAGTACTTCAAATAAACAATGCAATTAAAAAATTCTATCATTTGAGTTTTCATTAATTAATGATTTTATTAAAATTGACTTTTAAGAAAATGCATAAAAAAATTGCTTCAGCAATGTAATGAAACGAGCTAACATTTGCTTCTCATTTTCACCTGGAGGTTAAATTAAGATAGCCGATTTTTAGATGATAAGAGAGCATCGTGCCTGCACGTAGTTTAGGTGTAACGTGTGGGAACGGTAATTGAAACTTTTTGCGCCACGTATATGTTAAATAAAAAGATATTTGCACGGTGCTGTTGCCGATCTTATCATAAAATGTTCAAAGATTAAAATTACTTAACGAATTTCTCTGACAAAATAAAAAGAAAGAAAAAGTCTTTTTAATTATTGAAGATTGCGCGGTTGTTTTGTATGTGTTGTGTTGTGAAGGTAGTATTTATTGGCATTGATTGGAGGTACGATATCTGGTAGTTGGAATGGAATGTTAAAAGTGTTTGGAGTTGATTAATAGGTAATTACGGTGGCCACCGGATTAGAGAGAGGAGAGGCAATAATACCTCCCTAGCTGCATGTATGCTATATATACGTGGGTTTTAATTTAGATCCGATCCAACATTGAGTAAAAAATCGAACAACAATGTTGTTGAGGAGCATCGATGACCGATGATTGTGGGGCGCAAGATAGTGCACCTAATGATGCGGTATCGAGTGAGTGAGTTCGAAAAGAACTTGACCAAGAAGAAATACGAACAAAACAAATCGAGCACCATGGCATTTAACGGATGAAAGTAGGCGGGTTGCACGGTAGCTGGTCCGGTAGCTGCTGGTGTACGCGATGAGCATCACAATCACAAAACTCCCTCGAAAACCGACTTCATACACACATACAAAGATCCACCGGAAACCCTAATGGCCTACACGTGATCTGGAAAAACACACCATAATCTAGTTACAATACAATGGGACGGTGTGCGCGCGTTTTTCGAAAAAGGTTCTTGAAGCAACTGGAGAAAAAAATTGCGATGCAATCAAATGATATGCGTCCAGTACGCACCAGCAGCAAGCATCTGCTCCAAGACATGCAAATACCTAACTAATTACGCAGCATGAATGCGAGAAAAATAAAATTACGCAATTATCTCAGCGCGAACAAGGCACGTGCGTTGTACTTTTTTTTTTCGTTTTATTTATTTTAATAAAACGACACCTGTATCTCCTGTGAGATGTCAAAGGTTACAGTTTGAAACACAAACTTTCTATTTCATTAACGTGCAAACAATTTATACTTATTATACTACCCAATAATAATTAATTAAAAGCGATTTGCGTTTGGCTAGTAAGTTATTTGATTGTAATCTTGCATCGAGTAGCTAATTGAACTTTCTTGTCTTGATATAAACGAAAAGAGGAGAGAGAAAAAAGCGCGCGCGAGTTTCAATCACTTTACTAACCAATAATGAACTTATCCACTATCAGAACTAAAACATCTGTTATATGATGAGATACATTTTCATAAAACCAGTCCTAATCTTTCTACATCAGTTCGAATCAATAACAATTATTTAACCAATCTGATAATATTCAACAATTTTTTATCTTAAACTTGGATGGGTTTTCGTGAATGGGATTTAATGAATATTTAAAAAATCTTCTAGTAGCAATCAACGAAATCAATTAGACAATGTGACATGATTTAGGAAATTAGAAATCGTTATAATTAATCTGACATTTTTCGAAAAATTCTCTGATAAAATTTCCTAATCTTAACATTTGTTTTTTTTTAATAAAATATGTTCTGGTCATTTAATGGCACATTTAATATTCTTAATGGTTTCTCATAAGTAGAAATTGATAGTAAATGAATACCATTTAGAAAGACAAAAGTAGAATTAAGTAAAAACAAGCATAAATTTGAATAAATAATTTCGAGATGAGCCCGATTGTGTTTTCTGTCATAAACACAACGGCGAACAACACTTAGATATTCTGACACACAAAACACATATTCGAGCTGTGAACAAGATACATTCATTAATCAAATCAAATTAGTTGTTTCATATTAATAAGGTTACACATAAAATTTCAATTAATTGTAAATGCGTTTAAGAAAAAAAAAAGAAAAATGCATTTTATACGTAAATAGTAGTTGCATGTGGGTTGTTAATATCAGCATTACCCAGCGGCAAGATTATCGAGGAGATTCCTTTCAGTTTCTTTGTTGCTATTGATAGAATGAGTCAATTTGAAATATTACGGAGAATCATTAAATTTGGTTACAATTGTAGAGTCATAAACATTAACGATCAATCAATCCAAGAATGGGAACTTTCTATATATATAAATAAATATTTTCTTCTATTAAGAGTGTGTGGTGCCATCACCACTATGCGTGCTAGGTGCACAATTTAGTAATAAAAAAGGAATTATCGTAAATGTCTTTATCGAAGAGAGACGATTCACAAATGGAATACTAATCCAATCTACAATGTATTGGATTTTTCTTAGAATTTTCACTCTATAGCTAGATTAGGAACGTGTCTACTAGCTAACTATATATAAGAGCGCACTAATTGGACGCCCGAAACAAAATAAATGAAATAAAATTTTAATGGGAAATGATATCAATATTTAAAATAACTTTGAGCGTTTTGTAATCTATATTAGCCTACCATAAACAACTTGTTACATTTCTGCTGCTACTGCTGCTGCTGCTGCTGTTACACCAACAGCCACTACTTTATTTAATTACTACACACATCTTCCATCTTCTTTTACACACACACATTCACATATATTTTATTGCTTTTACTCTATATAATAATAATAATAATAATAATAAGCGATTCCCATGAGAAGATGGAAGAACAAGAAGTTCAGTATTAACTAATGGAAAGTACATTCTGACTTGATTAAGCCTTATCTTATCCAAATCCAATTGTAATTATGAATGAATGAATGAGAGATGAAGAGGAATGTGCGTTTAGACAAAACATTCTTTTTCTTTCTATTCTATTTTGTTTCTGTTTGATAGTAATCGAATTCATTAATTTTTCTTTAGCGTTACACAGAAAATCTGCAATTAATTTAAACGAAATAGTTATGTAATAATAATATAGAGGAACAACAATGCCCTCGAGGTTTGAGTAATAAATTTATCGATCAAAACCAAATCTGCTTTTTTCCACATCGTCTCTCCTCTTCTTTCATTCTATAATGTTCCTTGAAAGGCTTACTCATAAATAAACGAATAGTTGACAAGAGAAAATGAACATGCGCTTGAAATTAATTACAAAGAAGATGCTTGAATCTTCTTCATCTTCTTTTTCTTTCATATAGTTGGTTACTCATTTCTTTTTTTTTTGTTCTATGTGGTTGAACGTGTTAGATAAAAGTTGAGGACACGAAATGTCTTGCCATTAAGTTTGCGCCACAACTTAACTTGTACGTGATGTCATGATAAATCAGCAAAATGTTCTGCATGTGTTAATGATACACTACTAAGTATCTTCTGAGAAGAATGTTCTTCTTTTGTCCTTCGTTTTACTCGATTTTTTATTGACTTTTGATTTTTCAATGCATTTAATTTAAAAGTTTGTTTTTATATTAATAATGTGAATTTAGTATTTGATAAATCGTTGTTTATTCGGAGAAAGGTAACCTTCTATATAAAGTAACTGAATGTGGTCCAATTTAAGATAAAAATTTGATAAATGGTTGTGGTGACAAGAAGAAATGTCCATAATCATGTGATATTTTTCATGTCCGAAGCCACACACATTCACACACTGAACTAAACACACACATGGTAGTCGTTACAGATACGTAAATTCATTTTATAAATGTCCGGCCACCCTAAAATTTACCTATGAGAGATAATAACTTAATACTAGTGTTGCCCGATTGGAATCCAACGTAATGACACCAATCAGTCTTGATTGTAGATCGATTACGATCCAGACGTAACTTGGAAGCTGAAACAAAAACAACGGACAAGCGAACAGCGGACAAGTTAAATGAACGTGTATTCTGAAAAGACGTGTAGCGATGTCTCGGTAATTTAGGCGATATTAAACAGTAGCTGCATGTTATCTGTGCGAGCACCTGTTGATTAGTATTCTGTGGAAGAAGTTGCAGTGGCTCCTGGGAGTGGCTCTCAGACTATGAAGTCACTCTCTATCTATACATACGAAAAAGAAAAAAAAAAGAATAACGAATGAAACATTTCATTGTATGTTATGTACAAATCAAACAAATATTTTAAAATGTTACATTTTTTTTTTTGATGGAGGTACTTTCTAAATGATTGATTAAATCTTAAATTTTTTGTATTCTAAAAATTCTCTACTTATCGCTGCAACAATTCAATTCAACCAACCAGTGTAACAGAGACACATTGCTTTCGTGGACAGATTAACTCTTGAGACATTAGCATAGTGTGTAACACGGTAGCGAACTGATACTGAACTTTCAATCTGGTTTACTACATGCAACATTTTTATTCAGCACTTTGTCTCACTATACGCGATAAATCAATTGTTTCATATTTAACTTGAAATTGCTTTTAACAAATGGAATGAAAATCCGGTTCGTTCTAAATAAAATCAGAGCTCAATAATCATTTTCTAAATATTATTATTGCTCTATGTTGAAGAATTACTATTGATTAATAAATTATTATCTAGTAACTAAGGTATTGGGGTTATAAATGCGTGATTATGATACAATTTTATTTATTATCAATTTCACTCGATTAAATTCATTTGATTTATTAACCAACAGCAAAAATTTATATATTAAATGTGCCATTAAGCAAGCAACCTGTTAAATAAAAAATTGCTTCTTAATTTATTAGGTAATATATGTTACAAGAGTATATTAATCGTTAATTATCTAGATAAAGTGTTTGAGCGTATAAAAAATTCATTTTTTTATTAATTAGAATGAAAATTTATTAACTTACGTTTGTTTATTTAGAAAAAGAAATACATATAATATTTATTTGATTACTAATTTTATAAACAATTTCAAAGTGTTTTAATGTTTAATTATCTATATAATGTTGGAATGCATAAAAAATCAAATTTTATTTAAATTTAATGGAGATTTATGCAATTTATGAGTTTATCAATGTTTATGTGTTGTGAATCAAATCAAATTTTTATTTGTATAGGAATTATTATTTTAATGAAAGTTTTTCTTATGTATATTAGAAAACAATAAAAAACTTAATTAGTTTATAATCATTATGAACAAATATGTAATTTCATATTCAAATAAACAAAAAGCAATTTATTAATAGCTAGCACATGTGGATATATAATGTATTAAGATTAATTGCAACAAATTTGCCAATTATCTAATCATTAATTGTCTAACAGCTATTAGTTATTATTGCAAACAAACTAAAACAACTGACTATAGATAGATATATTTAAAGAAAATAAGTAGTATGAGTGAAAGGACTAATTACCATTCAACAACTAATTTTTTAAATAATTCATTCAGAATGTGTATAGAAACAAATAAAAGCAAAACTTTTGTATAAAGATCACATTCAGAGAAAAGGATAGAAATATTTAAAACACACATCCTTATTAAGTTATATTTTGTAATAAAAATAAAATTTATTGCAAAGCAGTTGAAATAATTAGCGTTCTCTGCGCCTTTTAAAAAGCAATCTACGCTATTTCAAGAACATACAAACTTGATACTTTTATTTTATTTTAGTTTTCTATATGTATATGTATATAAAGTGTATAATATACATATGTATAAATTGGAAATTAAAAAGCTTCTTATCTTGAAAGTTGCCTTAACAGTTACCTCTACATATCAAACATCATTATCGATAAAATGCGTAACTCGTAACCGAGAGCACATTTAATGAAGAGCTACCAACTTTATAACATACAAACTCAATGAAATTAATGTTCGTAAAGGTGAACGTAATTTACCTTATCAGTGAATGTTATTAATTTATAGATCAAGTGACATTTCTTCATCAGGTAGCCAATGATAATAAAATACTAATTAATTATATTTATATAAAAAAGCAAGAATTTTTTTCTATTGTAAATGTTTGTAGGTTAGACAACACATTTATCATCAACATACTTGAAATTTATCAGAGAAAATTAATTCATATTTATATTAATTATTACATTTACAGTTTTATGAGACGATTAATGCGTTTGAGTACTTACGGTTCATTAATTAAGCATCAAATTAATACTTCATATAAATAAAATTATTGAAATGATTTGTTACTAATTTTTATTATCGTTATGTAGGGTTGTTAAATGAATGAATGAATCAATTGAATTTTATTTAATAATAAATCAAAATCTAAATATCTAACTGCTTTTTAGAATAAGAAAATTTTATGTATTGATTTGTAATGCCATTTAAGTGAAAAATTGTAAGCGAGTTTTCAAATGATCTTGATCAATGTAACAGAACGCGCCAACTATTTTTAGATATCCAGTATTAAAGGAGAGAGAACATTAATTTTTTAATTGATTATGTGAGTTAATTAAGCTCCCAGTAGTCGATAATGACTTTTTTGTTTTTTGTTGTTGTTATTGCACTCTTTACAGCTACTACAATTCCTGTTGTTATTTCTGCTGTTGCTGCTGGTTGCATTTTTAATCACAACTGGAATACATTTATCTGCACATATCTATAATTTCCTATTCCACTTGTTATATGTTGCATATGCAAAATAATCTAATAACTCAATATTGTCGAGTAATTAATTTGTCAAAGCGTTTGTAATTACCTATTTGTTAATTAAAAGTGTATACATGCTGTACCAAGAATTATCTCGATATTAAATCGGAATTTTTAATTAGAATTACTTTGGCGATGAAAAATCAACGATTTTTTTGATTATTGTCGATGATTAGACAACCAACTTTACACGCACATTCTTAATTATCTGCACTTAAGTGAAATTATCATAACTGATAATTTATGTTATTAATAAATTGTATGATTATATGATTGCTAATAACATATAATAATATTTTTTCCTAATCAATCGTAAGAAAATTCTTCTACAAACAATTAATTAAGCAATTCCAATCATTTCTATTATTATTGTAATTGTCGTTAAATGATAGTTGTTGATCTGTTGTATTATTATTATCATTAAAACATTTTTCTTATTTAAATGTTTAATATACCTGAGATTAGCATTTTTTATTCAAGGCATCAATAATTTTCTCATTTTTTCTATGTTATTGATTATATTTAATGAGCTGCTTTAAAATTATTAATATAATTATTATTATCATCTACAATATTTTATGTAAATTTTTTTGTTTAGCTTGCTGCGTGGTTGACAAATGATAGCTTATATGAAATTGATGAAAATTTCCTTCCGTCGATATAATTTTTATATGTTGAGTGAATATAGTTATTTAATATATTTCTTAGTAACGTGTTAAAATTCATCCAAGAATTTTCTTAATTACTATAATAAATAAACTAATATTTTATTTATATATACATATATAGTTAAATGTTGCTACAAGGAAAATTGCTTCTTGCTTGTATTTTTATTTTAAATTATTCATTTTAATATAAATTACATTACATAGTGTAAAAAGGCAAAATCAAGATTATAACTTTAAAGAAAAAGAACAACAAGAAAGAAACAAATAAAATTGTTTTGTTTTAGAGAAATTTTATTTCACATTTTCTTTGATTTACTTATTTTTCGAAAATATTTTTATTAATTGTTTGAGTGAATTAGAGAAAGTAATTTTAATGTGAGAAAATGAATTCAAAAACGTTGGCAAGTTTAGAATTTATTATGCATTGAATTAAACCAAAACAAAATTTTTTTTTGATTGAATTTGATATGGTAGAGTGATTTACTCCCATGCACCTATCATCAAATTAACGCTCATTTACATAATTATTAATTTTCATTTTATTATTGCATTTAAATCCATCACATATTGTCAATGGCAAGCCCATTTTTATTTATGATAATAAAAGTGTATATCTAAATATAAAATTAATTAAAAACTGTTATTGCTAAATGAATTTATATTTTATAATTATTAATTGCATTTATTTGTTATTTTCAGGTACGTAATTGCATTCAATTTAGTGCTATCGGTGTGTGCATGTGTGATTGTTAGTTCGAGTAAGTAATTATCGTGCATATATATATTTTAACTGAAAATTAATTTTAGAATTATTAATTCATTAGTTTTGTTATTTATGTTTGTTATTTATTTTAATTTATAAATTATCAATTTCATTAAAATAAGGATATTGATTTAAATACATATATTAACTATTTTTAATAATACTAATATAATAAATACATAAATAAAGATTAAAGTTTATAGAGTAAAAAACGTTTTGCCTTATCAATATATTTTTAATGCTTGAAATAATTATTAAAAAAAATTTTTTTTTGATGTATAGATTCGGGTTTTAAATTATTATAAGCAGTCGATATAGTATTTTCACTATAACGCACAAATACAGATTCAAATTTAAGTTTCTCTTCACGGATATAAAAATATCGGTTGTTACTTAATTTTTTAGCCAATTTTGATGGTCCCTCAAAGTTCGCTGTAACCGAGTTTAACTGTATTACAGTTTATTATAAAAATTAATTCTAATTTAGAGTTTACATCTAATTGTTAGTAATAAACTATTATTAATTTGTCTTTTTATACATTGGAAACAAATGAATATTAATAATTTATATTTTGCTTTAAATAATTCCATAAATATGCACTAAAATACTTTTTTAAATATTAATTACTTTTTCTTTTTAATAAAAATGGAATTATTTATAAAATTCTATTTATGCTTATATAAACTTCATTAAGTTGAACTTCTATAACTCGAATTTTTTAATCAATTCGTGTTTAAGATCGGTTTTGATTTAAAAACTAGTTTTTATATGTCAAAGTCTAGACTTCCCTAATTGCAAGGAAAATTTTTATATAAAGGGTGATCCAAATTGGACTCCTGATTTGTTTTTTAAATAAAACACAAAATATTGGAAAAATCTGAAATATTTGTTATTAGTTTAAAGTACAGACCTGTCAAATATTTATGAAATTTGGGACTTTAACTCAAATTTTTCTATTACATATTTTTATTTTCTGTTGTTTGCTAATGCAGATATTTATGTTTTTAGACGAATTCATAGCTACTGATAAAAGCCGTAAAGAAAAATCTTTTTTTATCACTATAACTATTTTTTCAGCGTCCCTCCGCGATTTGACTTAGGAATGTTTCATTAATTTAAAATTTATTTGAATTATGATTAAAATGCATATTATTTTATATTTTTTTCTGGTTTTTAAATATTTTATTGAACAACAAAGCTCTTTACAACATTCTTAAGTATTTTAATAATCTAATAAAACATCTTCTACCTTATATGATAGGAATAGGTAGATAGTGACTCAGTTGACTGATTTTTATATAAATTAATCTATAGAATAGTATAAAAAATCGAAATAAACGAATTGAGTCCAGAAAGCAGAAAGAGAGCACCTGTCACGGTTTTATGTACGCGAGTAGATTCTATATAATTATCAAATAACCTGATCGCTATCATATTTCGGCGTTCTCGGCAGACTGAAATTGTAAGATATAATTATTCTTAGGTTAGGTAAGAATACTTTTATGTAAATCATCTCTTATATTCGATCAAAACTACAGCATCACTATCACAACAAGCAGTTTCTGGGTGCAAGAATCTCATTGCAATTTCCGTTGCACCCTCAAGATAGTTTATATAGAACTAAAAGGTTTGAGATAGTGATGCTGGTGAATAATTTTATCTGAACGGTGGTTTTGGATTGTAGCAGCTACCGTAAGACAAGTCTTAATTGTAATTACATGTTACACACAAATTCCAACTCGCCCACTCGCCTTAATTTATTGGCCAGGTTGTCCGACAATTAGACCGTTGCAAGACGTTGAAGGCGGCACACGGGAGCTCCACTTTAATTACTCCTCAATATTATACGTGATTATATAGACTATAAACATAGAGAGAGAGTGAGTTGATGATAAAAGTACTAGAAACTTGGTGCTGCTGCTTCTGTTACCGACCTAACAACTTGCCACGTTCAAGTTTCTAATTAAACACTTCAAACTACGAATACTCATCTACAATATTCTATAAAAATGTGGAAAATTTATAAATAAAATAAGTACAGTTTTTGGGCGGGAAATATATTTTGATAATTTATTTTGTGTATTGGCGGTGCAGCAACAGAATTTACTACAACTAGATTCAACTTCCGCATAGTTTAAATTTATAGCTACAGTCGCCATACACTAAATCATTTATTAATTGCAATTTAATTATAAATTATTTCCTTATATGTACTATCGATATTTCACTTTTTTTTTGTTTGCTATTGGATAACATAATTTTCACACATTTATTAATTTTAACATATAACAATTTTTAATTATACATTGAAGTAACAAGCCGATGTTTATTTGTTTTTCTTTCTCTGTGCAATGACATACAACTCTCAGTTATTTAATACATCAAAATGTAATGAGCAGGTGGATGGTGTAACTATCATAAAGTAAACTTGCTTGTGTGTGTTGAGTTCCTTTCTCCTTACGTATACATATGCAGTGCTCATCCAATCAACCAAAAAAGTTGTTTCGTTGTTTTAATGTTAATTGCATATGTGGTAAATTTGATGGGCGACAGGATCAGCTGCAAGGTGCGAGGAGTGCAAGGTGCAGGACTTTTTCAAGCACCGTGAAGTACACACTTTACGTTCTGCTTGAGGACATGTGTACCATAAACGCGCTTGATTTAATGTTTCTTTTTTTCTACTTATATATTAGTATAGAATCAATTGGATTTTCTATGTTTACTTGTGTAATAAAATTTGTTGACTTGCAGTAGTTGAAAAATGCTCTTCTGCAAAATAAATTTCTAATTTTCTATATAAAAAAAACTGTTAGTAATTATGTATAGTTTACACTGTGGTTCTATAAATGTGATGTGTGATTGCAAAGCAACTATGTAGGTATGAAGCATTCGAATTCAAAATATAGCATTAAGCGTATTTTCTTTGACGTTATAGTTGGATTATTTCCACTGGGCAATCATTTACAATTCCATTTCTCATTCCTATTATTATATGGGAATTTTTGTGCTGAAAGGTGTCCTGGTAGTAGTATTTATGGTTGTTCCGGTTACGACATGTGCACTTTAAGTACCGCATCATTTTTTCTATGGCTATTAAAAGATGTTTTGCTGCGATATAGAAGGAAGTGTCCGACAGGAAGTGCAAGCCTATAGACACATACACATACACATACATAGTGCCGTGAAGATTTCCTATCAGCTGTATATCTCCCTTACTATAGAAATGTTCTTTCGTTGAAGAAAACGCACCTGACTTTATATACCAACTGCATCGTTTCTTAAGTGATAAATGTCCTTATATGTATATGTATTGGGGACAAATGGCATGTGTCTAATGTGCGTCTTTAACACCCACTCTTAGTTATTATCATTTATGTAGATGTCATGATTCCTTGAAGGGCTGTTTAGTTGCGTAGGTGAAATTTGTCCTTGTTTTTATTTACGTTGTATTTGTTGTTGATGATGTTTTCAAATTTTAAACGGATAATGGAATTCCTCTTTAGCGGTGTGCGGTGGTAAAATGCTAATGGAATTTCCTACTCATCGTAAAACGTATTAGATTGTCAAAACAATGGATGATGCGTGTACAACGCGGGCATATCAACTTCCTCTCGACGGATGTTTTAAATGGTTGAGAGCGGTCGTACCAGCACGTATGGCTATTTTATTATTTAGTCACTAAAGTCACGTCACAAAGAAGTACTAAGTACATGACCTGAACCATCCTCAAATGATCTACAACTTCCTCTCGATTGAGAAAACTTTTCATTTACTCGCATACATAAATTACATAATGATAATCCCAAATCAATTTGTCTCGGTTTTCTTTCACTCACGATAAGGAGAAAAAACAGTTGATTTGTGTAAGGAGACAAAGGAATAAAAAGTTGGGTTGGATAGGAAAAGAAACGTCCAAGTCGATGTAAATCAATTGCTAGGGCAAAGTGGACAAATAACATGTCTTATTTGTCCAAATGAAGGTCCTATGGGGATAGAAGAAAAATTACAGGAAAGACCACACTATCCCCTATTATTTCAGAATCCTAACTTTTTTATATATACGTAATATGTATGTGAGTCGGAAAAAAACATTTGTACCAAGTCTTGTTTAACAAATTCTTTAGAGAAATTGGGAGAAAGCGCATTTTCAGACAAATTTACTGGATTTATATAAAAGGTGTTGAGGATTATGCTAATTTTAAGCTTCATTTGGTGAGAAAAAAGCTTACTAGCGATAGAATTTTTTTGAAAAATTTGCTTAGGCTTATTTTATCAAAGAAAAATAATTTTTTGTATTTTGTTTTTGGTTGGCATGTAATAAAATAATTAAACAAATCTATAGATAAAAATATAATAAAATTTACGAGCAATTAGCATGTGGATTAATGGTCCAAGAAGTATTGCTACTAATCAGGATAGGATTGGTGTGCAAGTTAATTTAGCTCTTTGCACGTTAGAAAACGTCAATTATATGAATATATATTCATCCTGTATCATAGAACGGGAGCAACATTAATAAATTTTATTATTATATACATTGATTTAACATATAAATAGACACATGAAAAAATTCAAGCAAAAAGTCAGTTCATGTCCGTTATCAATACATGTTTGCTGAATAAACATGAAGAAAACGCCACCTGCACAAGAATTTCAACTATTTTATTTACTCTATATGCATATATAGTATAATTGCAAATTTATATTATACCGTTTGACCATAAAGAAATTATGCTGGCGTTTATCAAGCTTTATATCATCCACTTAACCGTAATTAGAAATATAAATCAAATGACGTCCGGACTTGAATCTAGCTCGTACATAGTCATGTCTATTAGCTTTAACATTACAATTATAAAATGGCAAACATTCGAAAAATTAACTATCAATTTGATTTCCTGTATCTCTATCTTATATGAAATTGATTGATTATGACAAGTTTATATGAGAATGAGCTTAGATTTCCAATTAGATTTAATTTTATTTTTCACATATTTTCAAATTAACAATAAATTTTCTCATACTATTTTCCTTTTATCAATTTACAGTTAAATTTTGATTAATTACATAAACTATTATATGGGAAACATGCAAACCAGATATTAGAAAATCGTTTTTCTAACAAGGTAGTTTGTTGTTGTTTGGCTGATGTTGTTATTTGTTGTTTAGGAAGAAGGGATGAATGTCCGTCCCTGAGGCGACACCTGCCAAGTGTATAGCATCAGCAGCATCAGCTAGCAGAGCATCAGCAGCAGTAACAGCAGCGTTCAGCATTCTCGGAATCCGACAGGACGACTGCTTATCCTGCGGCGCTTACTTCGCATGTATGTATGTTGTATGTAGATGTGGGAATGACCGTGTTGGACTTGTTACGCCAACACACTAATACATAATCCTTAATTATAACATTAACTAGCTGCAGTATAAAAACAAAAACTCATTTATGTTTTGTTGCTGTTCTCGTTCGTTGTTGATGGAAAAATGCGCAGGTCGATAGGAATACGAGAAAATAGTTTAGATTGGATGATATCTAAGGGCGGGTTAATGATTGTTTGACCCCTTGCAAGTTGTTGTAGTGGTAGATGAAGGTCTTTTCCTCTGGGAAACGGCCCTTGGGTCATCAGGCAGTAATAGCTCCATGTCCTGTTTACTGCCAACGCTGCTTAGTTCCATACTTTGCACTCTCTTAGAGATCCTATCTGTATTGGGAATTTGCTAAATTTGCAACTATTTATCTAACTATTGTAGCACATTCATTCAACATTAAATTTAAATTCTCGCGCGTACAAATTGATTATTTCACCTGCATTATATCTTCTAAATTGTATTGTGCATGTGATACGAATTAGGTCGACATATAACTCATCTTAAGAGACCATAAAATGTCTTGCAAGCATCTGGGACTATTGTAATTGTGCATAAAATCCCATTGCTCTCGCCATAAAATCACAATAATAAGACATAAATATTTAAATTAAATCGTTGCCAGTACCTCATTCTATACAATTTATTATTTATTGAATAGTTTAAATAAAATTTTTTACAGTAACCCACACATATAAAAATATAGGCTATAACCTGTGCGATAAAAAAAGAGTGTCAGGTGATGATACTTAAACTAAACTAAACCTAAGAACCATGTATGTGTTCTTTTTCTGTTTTGTATGTGTAGTAAGAATGCAATTTTCTGCAGAGTTGAAAATTTACGGGCGCGTTGCTATAACATAGGATTCCGCTGACACCCCCGAGTGTACTTTTACGGCCCAGCTCATGTTTAAGTAATTTATTCCACTATGAAAACGAAAGTGCTCACGATCAGCTGTTTATATAGCACGGCGGCAATTTCTGCTCCTGCAACAAACAATGACTGATTATTTATTTATAAATAAAAAATTAGCACAAAAATTGATTTTCACGGTGAATGAAGACGCGCCGTTTAATTATTTTCTATTCTATATAGAATGCTGGTTTTTTTTTCCACTATGATATCAGTCAAGTTTTGATCTGATAAGCTTGCTAAAGCACACCAAAATTAAAATAGTGAAAATAGGAAATGGTCACGGTTTGTGGATCACAATAGTGTGGATGATATTCACTAAAAACACATGTAGGTAGTACGATCTAGATTATACGTCTAAAGTGTTCATTATAAAATGAATAAATTTAATTGAGTTCGTTCTTCCGTTGTTTACTGCTGCTGCTGTACTGCTGCCTGTATTGTAATTATTAATTTGATAGGCAACCATACATACAGATTTATTGCACATTGTGTTGTTGCTTAATCATTTTAAAAGCGTTTTTAACGCGTCCGGTCTCTAGAAGTTTTCTTTTTAATTGAATTTTTTAGGATTTTTTTTATAATGAAAAAATTAATCCTTACTAGTCATAACATTGAATAGCGTAACCACTTCGTGATATCACAATACGTATCTGTCTTTTCGTTAATCCTGCACGTGGCTAAGAAGGGGGCTGAATAGTATTTGTCCCCCCATAAAAAAATATTTTTGTTTTTTATTTTATAGATTATAAAAATAATCAAAACATAAACAGATTAGCTATCTTCTAAAAATATTTATTTTGTTGTTGCAAAAATGTAACGAATTTTGTATAAGATATCATCCCTTAAACTATGCAGTAATAAAAGTAAATTGAAAATGCACACATTTTAATTTTTGTTATATCATAGCCAGAAGTGATTTTTAATTTAAGGTTTTCAATAGGACGGGGGATGCATTAAGACTATAATATTGCCCTCACTCACCCTCATTTAGTGTATGACTTTTACTACACGCGTGCTTTAAATAAATGAACGGCAACTTCATTTAATATCGGCCACGTGACTTTAAAATATCAAAATATAATGCGTATTTTGTTTGCGAATCGTCCTTTATGTTTGCGTATTGGTTTAATGTGACAGGGCGATATAAAACCAACCCCTAATCATTTCATAACGTAAATAGACAGAGAGTGCTATTTTACATGAAATTGTTTTTCTTTTGTTTCAAGGTGACTGTACTAGTAAAGAACCTAATTTGCCCTAACGCGTACAGAGTAGAAAAAAAAAAACGAATTAAGTTTGGGGGACCATGCAAAGGAATGAAATGCCATTAAGTTAAATTCTTACGCGACTAAAATAAAATATATTACCAACCGTAAAGTTAAAAAAATATATACGTAACGGGGGCATTTTCTTCCCAATAAGCCACCCTCATTTTCTTCGTGTATGCAGCCCTTAAACAGTTACAGGAAATTACTGCAATTGTTTCGATCATTGCTTTAAAATAAAACGGAATACTTTCTGTCTGTGCACGAGAAACCCCTAACCCAACTAAATTTTTTTTTCGTTTCGTTTTGTCGTCTGTGGTATATTTTTTTATTTCCCTATTGTCTACTTAAAGAACTGATTAAAATGAGGGGATATGTTAAAGCCAATAATAAGGGGTGGCAAATGAAGGTTCACTTTTATATGCACACTGAGGCAAATAGTCATTTGTTTCAACTTTATGTGTGTTATTATTGATGTTTAATAAGCTAAAGTATGATTGTTAAAGATAAATAAATTGTGTTTAAATTTAGGGCATTTATTATGACATAAATTGAAGATTAATTTTTTACCAAATATCAATCACACTCAACACATTATCGAACCAATAACAATTTTCATCTTACCATCACATAACATGTTTTTCTTCCATCATTTTTTCTTTGAGTTTTTATCATTTATCATCTACACACAACACATATTGACACTGAACATTCGTTACAACGTCAACGCACACATATACATCAAAAACAAAATAAAACTACGAAATTTCTTTATTTCTTGTTTCTTTTTTTATAAAAGGCAAGAAAATTGATTTTTACGTTTGTTTTGAAGTCGGTGGCGAGTTGAGGTTGTTTTAGCATTTTGACTAGTCTTTAGCGAGAGGCGAATTTATATTGAATGTGTGTATGCGTGTTATGGACGAATTCCAAACATTCTTATAAGCAATAAGAAGGTCCAAACAATATATATAAAAAGGTCCTCACTCTTCGTCTTTACAACCAACATACATACATGCAAGACATTCGCTTTATTTGGCGAGAGTTTGTTTTTTCCCATTCCCAACGTTTGATTTTACATTAAACGCCACACGTCCAAGAATTATGTGCGACAAGTAAGGAATTTGATGTAAATCTTGTCGATGTCCCTTCTTCTTCATGCTGTTGTCCGCTTTGAATGCAATTATTCTATACGGTTTGGTAAGTGGTGTTTTTTGGAATGTTTGTAATATTTCTAAGCAAGATGGAAGAAGGAACGCAAAGTCTTAATCTTGGTTGTTTAAAGTCTTCTACAGTCAGAGGTTTAAAGGGTTATTTTATGTGTTATATTTTAAGAGCGAGGCAATTAGCGAGTCAGTAGAGTGGAATTAAGTAACATCTCAATTTAAATATCTTAACAACCCTTCTAGGTTTAGGTCGCCCTCTATCCCCGGGGCGTGCTTAACGAGGGAGCTCTGCACTTTATTATTGTTATATATTTATTATATATATTATTTATTTCTTTTTCTTTCTTTTACTTTGCTAATTAAAAATCCAACGCATCTGTGATGTTTAATTTACGATCGCTTTTTTTAATTTTTGTAAAGGGTTGTAGGTGTATCTACAGCCGTTGCACAAATTGTTCAATGAGCATATTTGATAAACGATTTCTTCGTAATTTTTTTCTATTTTGGTTCGACCAAAACTAGCTCGTTTCGTATTCCACGCTCATTTTTATCATGCATTGCAAAAGCCCAGATTCCGATTTTCCTCATTAAACTTTATGCGCGCCCAGTGGAATTGAGCAATCGTAAACGGCGCCAGGAGACGTCAATAGAAGAGAACGCGCGTACCGTTCTCTTCTAATACTACAAACGAACCAACGATAAAAATTAAACTCATTTCGAAAAGATGCAATCGTTTGTAATTTTCATCCGCCAGAACGTCCTAATCCAACTTAGCAGTCACGTTTCGTTTCGGTTCGTTTTTCAAAAGGAAACTGCCTATAAGAGAGGATGGATAAGCCACCAAATAGTTTCCAACTAATTTCCACCAAAAAGTTAAACAAATTAATCCTTTTTGTTGAAATTATTCAAAAACTTTCAACTCGAGAAATAACCGAAACGTTCTTTTGTGACATGCATTGGTAGAAAATATACGCACGATAGTCACGCAAAGGAGTTTTTTGTCAATTACAATTAATTTGCACATTAATTCTGTCAGATATAAATTCCAATTATTTTTGTCACCGAATGAGATATAAAATGTGTTCGTTCATAACACGTCGATGAATTGTTTCGTATAATGAAAGGACCTTGGAACGTAATCATTTCTGCACGCCTTGTTCATGTTGCAATAGAAATAAGAACGATATGGATGACGAAAGGTCCCACCTTGATGTCTAGCATGTAATTATAAATCTTTGTTATATGTCAACATTGTACATCCCACTTGCTACTTTTATTGCTAAATAACACAATTTATAACGTGTATAACCATTAAAATTTTGATTGTCGTTGGAAACTTTTCCATTTACATAAAAGCGCGCGACTATTTGCTTTTATTTATTGACTAAACACCCTATAGATTAAAGGATTAAAGTTTCCACTAATGTTGGGATTAAAAATCTTATGGAATTGCAGCTGAACGCAGGAGCAGGAAGTGTCAAGTAACTCGTTCTTATGCAATATGTCACATGCCTAATTAATTTATTTTCTGCTCATTAAACATTTACATATATTGTAGATGCGGCTTTCAGCTATAGCTCCACATTGCTTTTTGTTTTTATAGCTATATTTTGCCTATCATGACAAAGGCACATTTTATTTTCGTTTTTATTTTATTTTATTTTTGTTTCTTACTTCTCTCGCGCTTGTTGTGCTTTCCCTTCATCGCCGCCATCCCTTCCCCCTTTATTTTTATTATATTGCATGTCAATTTTTTCTTTAAATTCGTGAAATAAAAACGTCAATAAAGAGTCTCCAAACCGCAACATGTTCGGTTTCGGAAAAATGAAATCTTTTTAACCTCCCTTCACTTCTATATTTCCACCCTTGAAATGGTTCTCCGATAAAGCAGAGCGTGCGTCCCGCCACCCCCGCAGGGTTACTGTAGTGAGTCGCAATTTTTCTCGCAGCCTACGTGATTGGAATGCTAGTCTACATTTCGTTTTTTTTTCTCTTCTTTTTCACTCTTTTTCCTCTTTTCTACGCTTTCAAAGAGAACTAACTCTGTAGCATATACACAAAAAAAAAACAAAATATAAATCTATAATAATTATTTGAAAGTATATTTCTCATTTGTTTTATCACTATAAAAATATATAAAGAAATAATTCATGTTAATGACTACAAACTTCAATTATTGTATTTATTTATTGCCAATAAAAGCGACACTAGCGAAATAAAAAACAGCAAAAAAATATTGAAAAGGATTTGATTGCAACTCTTACGTAATTCCATTTGTGTGTGTGTGTCCCTGTCTACTTACGTAAATGAAATGACAACTTTGTGTAAGAGATGCCACTTACGATTACATGCAAAATGGAAATTTTAACACAAACACATTCCGGAAAATATTTAAACGGTTCTCTAAACGAACGGTTAGTTTCAATTTTTCATTGACTCTCAATAAATAAATTCCACATTTTGATTTAAATATTCTCTCGAATGCAAAATAGCTGCACTGCATAGACAATTTTCTTTTTGTAACTTGTCTTATTAATTCTCAGAGTATGATACATGGAATGGGAACGATTAGTTTTATTTTCTTTTATCTTTGTATATTTGTGTGTATGTGTGTGTGTGTAAATGCATGTTCAGTGGATTTTCCGCTTCGCCTTTGCTATATCATTATAAATTCAACGGCTGTACCAGACATATATTCCCTAAAACGTCCCTAAGATTGTAAAGA
>JAODFZ020014932.1:0-13228 GCA_027574845.2 Deinopsis erosa
TATATATATAAATAGATATTATTAGAATTGAGATGAAGAAAAAGGTAAAACGCGCGCGCGCTATCTCTTTCGGTAATTTGCGTTAGAAGAGCCTCCAGGTCGTCTAACAAATATAGATCATCTGAAAACTTTGGGAAAACATTCCATATCGGAATATACGGGTCCTAAATCATGCATGGCAGCCCAGATATGAATCGATCTCCCTATACGACCTGACAACAAAAGTTTTATTGCTCCGTATCGCCTTAAAGCTTTCTGCCTAATGTAACATCTATGCAGACTATTGTAGATTTCACCTAGAATACGATCACGAAATTTTTTTTTTGGACAAGCCTCATAAATTCTACAACAAACATCCTTCGTTTTTCTTCTCTTCGCAAACGAATATAAATCAATCGATTTATAGACATGTAGGGCGAATGGCATTTTTCTAATTAGAAAAGTGCCAACGGCGTCGCCAAAAAAAAAAATCGGTGCGAAATCAGATTGTGTGCATGTGTGAGAGTTAGGTGTATAAATCTAGGTATATTTACGGGTGCCTTTATATAAATCGGTTCTGGATTTCTTAAATCTATAGACCCTGGTTCATATATCACGTAGTATAACACGTATGGAAGATAAATCACATTGGTCGCATACTGTAACAACGCTTTTTTGAACGTCTTCCAAAACACATTACAATTCGATTAAAAAAAAAACACATTGTCAGCGATCCATTCAATTTCGAAAATAATAATTAGCGTCTAGCTAGGTATACCTACTAGCTAGGAGAAAAACAAACATTTCATTTGTTTGTCGATAAATGAATGAAATATGTTGGTTTTTTCCTCTTAATATGCCGACTCACTCGGCCAGACGTAATTTGTTCGTATTTGTATGTATGTGCGCCCTTGAATGCACCCTCTCATGTAGGAAATAAAAAGTGAACACTTTTTAAACACATTTCACGGCTGACAAGCAAAGTTGTGATAATTTTTTTCCCCATTAAAAAATGTCAGTTTATAACGCTGCTCTGCTAGAAGAGAAAGAGTTTTACTACACAGCAGCACCAGCTCCCAGTCAGAGAACTAAAAAGTTTTGTAGAGGAATGAGTGGCCGACTAACTGAATGAGAGCATTAATTATGTAGATCAAGCAAATTGAAAGTTTTGCTAATTGCCTTTTTTACCGACTAATCAGTCCATCGAATGAAAATTATTGATAGAAATTCCTCTAGGATTTTAAGTAGATTTTCTAAAATTGAAACTCTATTTAGATTTCGTTGTTGTTGTTGTCTTTTTTTTGCATTCTCATTTCGAGTTGTTTGAGGTGAGGGTAAAGTGAAATTCGCAACGGACTCACGTCAGTCATTCAGCATTACGGCACTTCACAAACACACGGTTTAATCTTTTTTAAAGAGGGTTGGGTTTAGTTTGCTAATTAAGAACCATTTAAAATGTCATTTTATATTTAGCTTTTTTTCTGCGTGCTCTCCTCACTCTCTTGCCTATTCTCATCTCACAGCAAACAAATTTTTGTTTCATTTAATCTCGCCTTTTATTTTAACACTTTTCTTTCTGCTTGCATTCTATTATTTTAACAAAATTAAATCATATCCTGGGCATTAAGTGAAAATGTAAACAATATCGATTTTATGAAATTTATGTCAACCCATAAAAAGTTCACTTTATAATTTTGAAACTGGTGCTAAGTTGGTCCGAAACTTTACCAACACAAATTACACTTACGTTCTTTGTACTTTCTCTTTCTAACTTGCATGAACTAGTTAAGGAAGTTGATGGGGTAGGTCGACTAAAGTCTCAACACTTTCTTGTTTTTTAACTCGAAAACTTATTAACATTTATTTTTCATAGTACTACAACACAACTATGTACAAGCAAACTTCCCTAACTCGAACTTCTATAAACGAACTTTCCAATATTACAAATTATTCAATTTCTCCAAATATTACTATTTTTTCTACATATACCTACAATTTTTTATGACTAGATTTGTTTCGACTTAGGGAAATTTGTTTGTATGATAATAGAAAAATTTGTTTTCATCAATGTATTGAACAATAAGTTGAGGAGGGAATGATAGATTTAATGTCCACATTCCGATTGTCAATAATCTTTATGTTTCCTAATATCTAGACACACATCTACATGGGGTTCTAAAACATAAAGCAGCCGCTAGTCTTATGAGCAGTCCCTATCGTGAGGGGTGGCTCTAAGGGTTGCATTCGGTTTGCGCGCGCGCTTGCATCCTTATAGAGCGTTTAGTCCTCGTAGTCCTGCCAGCGCTGCAGTTGCAACTCTGCGCGCGATCCATTCACTCGCTTCAGTTAGTCTTGCTTCGTCCTTTCGACGCGTATAACGTCTACAAATGCGACCGTCGCTTTTATGGACACGAATCTAAGTTATATAATCACTTTGTTATTAAATTACTCGTTAAGTTTTCTTTGACTTTCCAAAATATTTTATTGTTTATTTACGTTTTTTATAAATTTTACGTTTTATTTAATAATTTTGTTAAATTTTTTTAATCAATTTTTGAACTTTATGAAATAAATAAATTGTTATGTGTATAAAATCTAAATGATATTGTTGGTACAATGTTAGAAACTCCTCTACCAGCAAGGTAAGCATTTTCAAAGCGAAGTTACTGTTTTGATTTATCGTTAAAGGTTTCTTTCCATATTGCTCGTTAAATTTTTTCCCTGCCAATTTATTAAGGGTGCGAAAAACGTTCACCCCTCATCTATTGAGAGAGAGATATGTAGTTAAATGATTTAATCCCATAGTGGATTTAGTGTTCGACCTTTCAATACACAGAGAGAGCACTCGCCTAAACTCCAAAGAAATGTGTTGTTCTCTAAACTTAAAGCGCTCTAGGATTAAACGCGTTATCCTGCGAGTGGATAGTTTAGCTATCTGTAGCATACAGGAATCGTAGGGATTTGTGAATGCGCTCGCAGGAATAGATGGTTATAGTCTCAAGTTTAAAGCTCGATAGTTTGCGGCGATTCTATAATCGTTAATTAGTTTGATGGTTTTTATGGTTTATTTTATTGTCTTTCTTGTTTTTCTTTTTTCTGCTTATAGATCGAATCGGACATTTGGCTTTCCACAAATAAAAAAGCGCAAATTAGAAGATAGTCCAAATATGTCACAAAAGAGCTACGATGAGAAGCGTAGAAAAAAGTGTGATGATAGTAAAACGGATATGGATGTGCATAAACAAATCCTGCTGCCGCAAAAGAAACGTGTTTTGCCAATAACAGCGAGTAGTACGCCAGCGAAAAAAGTACAAAAACTATCAAACAGTCCGGACGAGAGTGTCGCCGATGAGACTTTAATACGCGAAACGGAAGCTGCGCTAAAAAGTCTATCAGGCAGCTGGCCGGGTAATCGGGCATACAATAAACAAGAGGAAAATCCCGCATTTGAAAATTTGTTTGATGAAAAGAAAGCGAACGTTAAATTATCACCCACATCATCAACGACAAGCAGCAGTGATAATGCGTGCTCATTAAAAGATGTGATAACATTACGCGATCCGCACGACGACGATGCGGCATTTAAGAATAAAATCAAAATCAAGGAGGAGTGCGATGATAGTGAAACGGATTCATCGAAATCGAAATCGAAATCGAAGCAGCAGCAGCAGCATTACCAGTCGCCCGATTTTAATGAACTTGTCGATGATGATTCGTCGAATGAATTAGAAATCGACATGTCTGAAACAACAAGCGAGAAAAATGAAAACGAGGAGGATAAGAAGAAGGATGATGATAAGAGATTTGAACAATCGCCGAACATTTATCATCCATTTCCACGATCTGTTCCCAGCTCATCGCCGTTCTCAAGTACGTCTGCGTTTCGTCCACCACAAACCACTTCTAAATCAACATTGGGCCCTTATCCAGCTGAGGCAACATTTGTTGGATATCCAACTCCAATTACAACTCCTAGCAGTTCAGTGGAAGAGAAATCGAAATTAATACAAATCAAAGTTCAAGATAGTGAAGCTTCAGCTCCGACTCCGCCTAATATCAAATCTCCTGAAGGTGTTAATAAGCAGTATACGATATTGCAGCCAGCTGGAGTTGCCTCTCGGGCTGCAAGTGCTCTACAGGAAGCAGCCAGAGATGCTCCAACCGTAGCAGCCGTATCAAGTTCGAATGAGGTTAAAGTACTGCCTGGATCGTTATCACCTGGAAGTATTAACCGTGGAGGTAAGTTCCTTGTTTTTATTGGTCCATGTATTTGGATGTTTACGTGACTTTGCTCTAATTTAGAAGCACGTAGATGTCACCTAGGTATTATGGGTTTACTTCTAATACAAGTTATAAGCTGACATGTCATCCTAGACGACGTGACTCGTTTCGTAACGGTCTATTAGCCCCTATTGGAAGAAAAAAAAAACTACCAAAAATTTTTGTAGAAACGTATTTCTCTCATGTATATATATATCTCTTATATAACCGATGACCTCTCTCGAATTTTTTTATTGGAAAAAAGTTGCTGTAAGTGGGGATGGATGATGTATATGTGTGGGAGGACTACTTCCAGAAGGTCTAGTCCGCAGGTGCGGTGACCGACTATCAGCGCACCCGCGCTACTCTCCATTCACGAGCTGCGGTTTTCCTTTTTTCCAAAAAGATTTTTCTCACCAGTCTCCACCCGTTCGACGCGGATAGGTTAATCGACCCGTGGGGCGGGGTTTTATTACAAGAACTAAAACTCTTCTACAACATCTTTCATATTTCAATATTACTTACAAATTATTATCATCAGCCAAATAGAATATTTCAATTGCTTACTGCAATATTTAATCATCCAAACAACCATTTTCACCTTCTTCTCTTACCTATTTCTCTCAACTTAGTATACACACACAACAAACAACCATTCACCTGGCGTGCTTCACTTTTCTTTCTCATGCTCTCAATTCAATCATTTATTTAACGACTAATTAAGTCCTTAAAAAGTTTTTCTTGTTTTTCAAGAAACACTTCTAAATCTGCTGCTTGCTATATACCAAAACTCCTCTTTTTCACTCCTCTCTCTCAATCGATTCTAACTCAAACTTTCTATAAATATTTTTTATACTTAACTTCGGTTAATACCTGAAATTTACATCAACTCATTCTCTAATTACAGAAGGAAGTAAATGCCCAACGCCTGGCTGCACTGGTCAAGGACACGTTACAGGATTATACTCTCATCATAGAAGGTAATTGTTACCACACATTATGATCCTTTTCTCTTAAATCAATCAATCAGTATATCATTGTGCAATTTTAACTAACATTTTAAATATTATTATATAATAGTCTTTCTGGATGTCCAAGAAAGGATAAAGTGACTCCTGAAAGTAAGTTTATTCTCTCTAATTGATTAATGTGATGTTAGTATTCAAAATATGTTTAATAGCCCCGTTATGGCACATATACAAACAACACTCAAAATGCATTCGTTTTATTTTTTTATTTGTTGCTTGGCTTTTAGTTTCATTCACATTTTCCACATTTATTTATTTGCAGATTTTTTGGCGGGGTAGAGAGCTCTTTTTCGTTTCTTAGTTATATATTTACAGTAGTAGTGCTTTATATACATATACATTTTGCTCATTATTTCCATCACGCACCAGAATCAACATTAATATTGAGTATAATCCTTAACAAATTATCGATGAAATTAAAGGAACATATTAACGATCGATTTCCTTCAAATCTATCTGTCTCTTTGTTGTTTAATATAATCTGCGTGTGTGTGTTTATGTTTGTGTGTGTAACTTACAAAATATTTTTTCCAAAATTGTTTTCTTTTCTAACTTCTTTATTTTTGGATTCTCTCTACCCGCTCCGTTCAATTTGTTAAATTTTTATGATTTACGTGATTTACACACCATTTTTTTTGAATGATGATGATAATGAAAAATGAATTATACTCAATAAGAAAAATATTGATTCTGTAATGTGCACACAGTTTTGGCGATGCATGAAACGATACTGAAATGTCCTACACCTGGGTGTAACGGGAGAGGACACGTTAGTTCGAATCGAAATTCGCATCGAAGTTTATCGGGATGTCCAGTTGCCGCTGCTAATAAACAGGCAGCGAGAGAACAAAAATATCAAGCCGGTTTGCATCGGATCAAATCGCCAGACAGCTATGGTAAGTTCATCCGTGCTATCCTAACCCAAAACCCAAGAATTAGACACACACATTCACACACACACACATGTACATAGAAAACTGCTGCTTATTCATTTGTAATTTAAATGTTATTAATATATGCAATACGGCATCGATGTTAAGCATAATGTAATTGTTGTAGTGGTTTCGTGTCAAGGGGAGTTTAACACCAGCTACGACAGTAAATCAGCCGGTGAAGATGTTAAGCCGAATTATTTATTAGGCTACGGTTCGGTTTCAAATGCTAATCAGGAATCGGAGAGCAAGGATTATGATTACTATAATAAAATGAATATGAAGAGTGAGTCGGCCGGCATGAAATTACCGAAAAGCGAAGTGAATGCGTCAAGCTGTAGCGTGACGGGCGGACGTAGTGAGCTGCTCGTTCCAAAAACGGAAAGTAATCCGTGCCGTTCACCGCCACATGTGCGACAGAATTACGGCGATTACATAAATCAGGATTCAAACTCTTCGTCGTTGTCGAGCGTTGATACATTGAGTTCACGTAATCCCCAACAGCAGCCGCACCACCAAATCCATCACTCCTCCGTGCTTCCCCAACATCTAGGCCAGCAATCGGGCTATGTGGATGACGCCCGTCATAGGTCGCCTTATCAATCGGATGAGATTTATCGCACCGAACATTCCATGCGACCGTATACGGATATGAATGATACGATAACTAATAGTATTGCACGACCAATTGTCACCTATTCGAATGAATTGTCGAGAAATTATGATTCATCGATAGTGAATTCAGCCAGCCATCGACCATACGATCCAGGCACCTCAACAGCCTTCGAACGTTACGATTCATCGAATCAATGCGGGAATATTCAGCAATCCTTAATGGCGCCACGTGTGCCTCAACAAGGAATGTACGGATATGGGACATTGGATGAACAACAGGAACGATATCAGCAGGAACAAATGAATGCTGCTGCTAATGCAGCAGCCAGCGCTGGTGTAATGATGAAAAGTGAAGGGGATGTTGAATCTTCCGGACCTTTATATCCTAGGTAATATATACCCCACATACATCTAACATTTTTAGAGAATCATTTTTTCGATCTCTCTCTCTCTCTTCGTAGGCCTATGTATCAATATGACGCAGCAAGCGGGCACGTGCCTGTAGGTTTCTCAGCGATAAACCTATCGGTGAAATGTGTGACAACGGCACAAGCACAGATGAAAGGTGCTGGCCCTCATACGTCTCCTGGGGGCTCAGTTATTGATCTTTCAACATCGAGTGTGACTACAACTAGTCCACAGGTCAGTTGCATATTTAATCAAATTCAAGTTTATTATTACTTATTTAATAAGAAATTAAAGAAAAAACGCGTGAAAAGTTAATTAGAATGAAATTTTATTTATTTAACTTTATTACGTGTTTTCGCATAAAGTTTACGTTTAATGAACTGATATATGCGTTACGTTGTATTATATTTCAGGTGGCATACAGTTCTCCTCATTATGGTGGTCAGCGTGTTGGGGGTAGTCCGCAGGCCGCTGCAAGCCCACACCTGTCTGCCAGTCCACAAGTCCCTAGTCCACAGGGGCAGACCTTGGACCTCAGTGTTAGCAGGCTTTCCCACAGGTCGGTTAATATTTATTATTCATAGTAATATAGAGTGTATAGTATAGAGTTAAAGAGGGACTTTCCATTTAAGTTTTACCGGACAACATTATTTTCCTTATTATTTATTAACAATAAATTTTATTTTTAATCAAACTTCTTTTATTTGCGTAACTAAAAGTCAAAATTAATGTCCGGTAAAGAGATGAACTTTTTTCTCCAGCAGTGATACGAATCCCCAGTACGGAGAAGGGGTGCCAGTACCACCTGGTTTCATAGGGCCTCCTCCGCGCGATGAACAGACGGAACCCGTCGATTTCTCAACCGCTAACGAACCCGTTAATTTTAGCGGCGTCAGGCCTGTCGCCACATTTGCCGGAGCTGTCCTCGCCCCCGGATCCGGCTATAGTAGAGAATCGACGCCAGACAGCGGCGGATCACATTATATGGACGCTTATCGAGATTCGTCAGGTAATTGAATTTAATTTCAACATTATTAAATTAAACAAATCATCATTTATACAATTCCGTACAGGCTATGGTCCTATGAGTCCTCATCCCGGATATGGGATGACAACCGTAGGCGCAGATTATCCTTCCAACCCATACACCCCATATACGGCGGGTTATTCGTGTGCGGGAGGATATCCGGGCGCTGTCACTAGCAGTTATCCTGCGCCTCCTGGTGGTTATTCGCCCGGACCATGTTACTCAATGCCACCACCACAGCATTCATTATCCCAACACGACAAACCGCCATCAAAAGACGGCAGGTAAGTGCAGAAAGAAACCAGTTTTTAAAATTCCCTCCTTTCCTAACCGTTTATTTCAAAATAAAAACCGACAAGCGATCTCGTGCTAAATCGTCTCCGAGTGAGAAATGTATAATAAAAACGGTTAGATTCACACACAACGCATAAATTGTAGTGTAAGCAAATAAATACTGATGCATTCGTTGCATAGAAAACACATGGCATTGCCATTAAAAGTGTTTAGTTATTGTTCTATTCCACATATTTATACATTAACCTTCAAACACAATCATAAATGAACGGCAGTGATAGTAACATTTTATATTATATGTAAATAATTCGTGGTAAGCGTAAACGTTCGTCACATATTACATAGGGAACAAACACAATGCAAGAAAATGAATGTATTTGAAGTAATTGAGAATAGTAAAACGATGTCATTAGACTTTTTATTTTTATGTGATTCTTCATCGAATGGTGCAGAATGTGATAATGAAAGGTAACATTTATCATTCAATTAATTCAGCTACAGAATTATACATTCAATTGCTGCATATTAAATAACAATTTTCACTCATTTTTAATGGTGTAGTGAACCGCGACGTCCTTCCTTCGGCGATGACGAACAGAGTTTGAAGCACAGGGACGGTAAGGAGTTGATTCAGTGCCCAACGGTTAGCTGTGACGGGTCGGGTCACATTTCTGGCAACTACGCGACACACAGAAGGCAAGCATCATAATATTATAATGGTTTCGTGTTTTGCTATTCCCTTTATTTCAATTAGAACAAACAACAGCAACCAGAATAGACAAAATCAAGTGTTTGGCTGGGTTATTGCACTGTAAACGCTCAGAGGGAGAATTGTTAACCTTACTTTTCACTCGCTTATATCTTTAATGATTGTTTTTCTAGTTGTTACTAACAAAATTCGCTATAAGCTACTGAGTCAGGTCCTTATCTGATACAGAAATGTGTTTTGTAACATAAAAAAAGCGAAAATTATTCATATAACCTAAATTACCTTTCGGTATCCGTAAGTGTTTTCCCAATCAATTGCTTAAATGAATATAAACATTTGTTTACAAATATTGAATTGTAATTTCAGCTTGTCTGGTTGCCCAAGGGCAGACCGATCACAAATTCAAGCGCATTCACAGGAATTGAAATGTCCTACGCCAGGATGTGACGGTTCCGGACATGTTACAGGGAATTATTCATCACATCGAAGTCTATCGGGATGTCCTCGTGCGAATAAGCCGAAGAGTAAACCACGCGATGGCCAAGACTCTGAACCTCTAAGGTATGTTCTATGGTAATGATCTTTATCTTACAATTTAGATTTTACTTTAATTTGATTGTTCATAAATAAATAAGTAAATAAATTGAATCGTGGCATTGGTTTGCTGGCCGTTTTTTTCTAACATATAGCTTGAATTTTTTCACGCTATCTAGATGCCCGATACCGGGCTGTGATGGTTCAGGACACGCAACTGGCAAATTTTTGTCGCATCGAAGGTAATTTGTTTTGAGTGGTGTAATTTATATTAAACCAAATCGACGTTCTTTTTTTTTGTTTCTTCCTCCTTTATTTATTTAATTGTATGTTCGCTTTATTTCTTCTAACTGCCGCTATTTGTATATTTATATCAAAAAAACAGAGAATTTATGTAAATCTATCAGATATACTGATTAATTTTATTTATGTTTAGCGCATCGGGTTGTCCAATAGCAAATAGAAATAAGATGAGAGTGCTGGAAAGTGGCGGAACAGTTGAACAACATAAAGCTGCAGTCGCAGCAGCAACAGCAATGAAATTTGAAGGTGTCAATTGTCCAACTCCAGGCTGTGATGGTACCGGCCACATAAATGGATCATTCCTAACGCATCGTTCACTAAGCGGATGTCCCGTTGCCGGACAAACGGTTAAGAAGAGCAAGTATTCGGAAGAGATGCCATTCTATTCTAAAGGCTACACAGGTATTTAATCATTTCCTTATTTTGAATGTTTTCTATGTTTATCTGTCTGTCTGCTTGACTAATATAGTGTGTGTGTTGATGTTTTAATTATGATTGCGAATGTAAAAAAGAAATATAAAAAATGATTTATATTTCAGATATAATATATTATTAAAAAAATCATAATTTCTATACAATATTTTACTAAAAATCTATCTGTGATAAATAAAAATGGAATATATATATTGCTAGGAAGATATTTTTCTAATTTTGGTTATCAATATAACAAACATCGAATGGAATATCAGTTAATATCAAAAAAGTAAATACTCCAAACTATCTTCTCATTTGTGGAAGATTTGTCTAGGAAGTGCATTTGAATTGAATTGCGGTTTCTTTTGTTGCAGGAATTGAAAATTCGGGTAATGGCAATGAGGATTTGATGACTCTAGAAGCTGAAATATCAGAACTGCAAAGAGAAAATGCACGAGTGGAATCCCAAATGCTTAGATTAAAATCAGATATTAATGCAATGGAATCACATTTGGGTCACGGTGAAAAGGTGAGTAGAGTAATTTCTCTTTTGTTTTATTCATTTATATCGCACCAATATGATATTACATGTTAGCAGTTATGTTTTGGGTGCCAATTAAGTTCTTGTTATTAATTAATTAATTAAATGAAATATGGCAATTGCACCTAACATATAGTTTCATATTCACCAGCGTTTTCCTAAGCAAGCAAACGACTTACACTAAACTATTCCCATCAGGAAACGCAAGTCATCTCACAACGCAATAATAATCTCAACGAGTATTATGAAAGTTTGCGAAATAATGTTATAACGCTGCTGGAGCATGTGAGACTACCTGGAGGAACAGCAGCGCCTGAAAAGATCGGTCAAGAGAATTTCGATTCTTATTTAACCAAGTTACAAACCCTCTGTACTCCGGAAGGATACTGCAACGAGGAGAACAGGCCTCTGTACGAGACTGTCAAATGCGCCCTTCAAGATTTTACTGTATTGCCTACTCCTATATAATAAAATAAGGGTTGATTGTACCTAGTCTGACTGACATCCAATAGATGGCTCGAATATTTCAATTATTAATAACTGTAAATAACAGATTCCTGTCTTGTTTTTATCTACTACTACAACAACCCCCTATATAAAATAGTTGTAATGGTAAGGATGTAGGAATCATGAATCTTCATCCCTTATCTCCACTGACACGTTCACCTTTTGAGTACCATCTATTTACGGTTAGCTTAAATGCAGGTGGTGAATTTGATGAAGTAAATGAAAGAAATTTGTACGTAACAATGTGATCTACTGTAAATATTAAGGAGAATCCTAAAAAACGTTTTTATTTCCTTTTTTATTTGAATGTAGATAAGATAGGTAATGCTAATGGTGTAAATTGTAATTGTAAATAGAACTTGTTTCATTTTTCAAATCATGTTCATTTATAAAATTTGTTTTTATATTATATAATTGTACAAATGGGAATGAATATGTTTTTCTATTTAATATAATAATAATCTGACCATTTTTTTAGGAAATTTTAGTTGCAGCAGGGCTGGAACATTATTTGATTATTTTAGATCTGTGATTATGTACACCCATTATACCTTATAGAATAATAAGAAATAGTGTTATTTGTATAATGAGAGAAAGAAACTAATGTGCAATTTAAATGTAAAGATGATCTACTACAAAGATGAGATGTTAAAATGTTCAAACAGAAATAATGGACAAAAAAAAGGAATTTGCTGATGTATGTATGGAACACAATTTCATTTTTCATTACGTTTTATCATCATTGTGAATAATTAAATGCATAAAATGACATGTTTTTTACTGTATTTTAAATAAAATCATGCAAACTTTGTTGTGTAATGTGTAAATAAGTGAGGAATTAGCGTAATTGAATTATATTTCAAACTCTTATTAAGGCATTATTTGTTCACACATAAAATATCTATGTTAAAAAACCTACATGTGTTGTTATTAATATTATTATTAATAAAATAATGAAGCCATATTTGTAATTATTAAAATGGAGTGTTTTATTTATTAAACCAAATCCTAATCGAAGACACATCAATCCTTTAAAATTTAATGTTTAAGAAGAATGGTTTTGGTTTTGACAACAAAGAAACTTAAACGTTCTCACATTTTCGATAAAGATGATTTCGACGAAATGTTTTTTATGCTACAAGGTTCGTTTTTAAATTAACAATCTTTAAAAAGAATTGATTTCTTTTTTATTTTAGGAAGAATATCATACGAATCGTAAACTTCCATGGTTAAGATAAATGTTTGCTTCGAGAGCTTGCAGAAAGTCAGTTGGAGAAGTATTGCAACAAAATGATATGAGGAATTTGATGGATTGTATGGGAGAAATTAGACAATCTTAGATAAGTAATAACATTATTAGAAATTTCAGAAATTGTTGACTTGTGTGTACTCTAATATTATAATATGCCGTAAAGATAAATCACAATAAGTAATTTAGTAAATAATAAGCCACCAAGTATCGTAATTATAGAAAATATTATAAAATATGAATACCTAAAGAGAAATAAATGATTTTTCCACAATCTACAAATTAAATGTTAATAATATTTTTATATTATAGTTTCCTAGACAAGGATTACTCATCTTTGACGTTATATTAGTTTCGATCAAAAATAAATGATAAAACAAATCGTCTACAAGTTGAATATTTCCATTCTATGGAATTACTCTTATCTA
>JAODFZ020014980.1:0-13982 GCA_027574845.2 Deinopsis erosa
AAGAAAGTGAGATGGAAGAGCCAGGACATACATACAAAAGATATAGTCGATTTAAAAACTTTAATCTCACTTTGTGCAAAAACCTTACGTGCTACAGAGAAAAACTCGGCATTTTTGGAATCAGCATTCAAAAATACATAAGAAACACCCAAATTGTGCAGAAAAAAAAGTATTAATTTGCAAGCCTGTGAGATATAGCGGAATTACAAACTTCAATCTCACCTTGTGAAAAAACGTGTTAGAGAGCAAAACTCGGCAGTTTTGAACTCAGCATTCAAAAATACATAAGAAACACCCAAAGTTGTGCAGAAAAAAATTTCATCGCAGACCTGTGTAATTAATACGACGTTTTTTCATCGATAGTAAAAGATAGGACGTTATTTGATCGTGTAAAAAAAACGTAAAATATCGCGTTGTTATAATTTTCAATGAAAATGTTACGTAATCAGGAATATTGATAAAACCGTTCAAAACTCCATTGAAATTTTTAAATTTGATTTTCACTGAATTGTTTGCTACTTAAAAACAAGAATAATTTCTTACACAACTTCCCTTTATTATATTTCTAAAAAAGTATAACATAGAAAACTTTATTTTTTAATATATAAAGAACACTCATATTCTGAAGTGGATTATACGTAATATTAAACTTACTTATTCATCTTCGACATAAAACTAAAATTAATCTTTGGTTTGTCTTTGGCTAGCAAATCTGACTTTATATTAGGAGCAAACGCTTTATTATATTCTTCCACTTGTTTTGAATTGGATTTTATTAAATCATAAAAATCATCGTCTTCGTCTTCAATTTCGCTATTATTATCAATATCTTGATTCAACGCTATACCTGTATTATTATACTCCTGGACAGGAGGTTTATTTTCGGGTTGCTTTGGAACAGCTGTTTGAACAATTACATCATAAATGTCCTCTTCAGGTACATTAACAGCATCATAATCATCTAAACTATCTGTTTGTATAATATATTTGCTTGAATTTAACGTTTGTCCTGAAATAAACCTTGGCGGTAATTCGGGCTTAATGGTCGGAGTATCATTATTTATTTTTGGTCTATAGATTAGAAAAAGAATTACAATTTGCTTGTATGTATATTAATTCATGACTTACTTTTCTTTAGAATCAGGCAATTCCTCGTATAATTCCTGGTCATGATCATCAATATTCTCGTCCTCTTTGTTATTGATCTGTGATGAGGGTTGGGGTGTTATTCCAGCGTTCAAATTACTATAAGAAAGTGATATTCGATTTATGGATAAAATCCATTGATTTCTCTCAAGTTTTGTTGGTATTGTGAAAAAGAGGCTTTTATTCTTCAGTAATGAGACTAATTCAAATGAACATTCTTTGTTTTCAACTTCCTTTGCTTCGTACAGTTTTAGATTATAATATTCTGTAGGCTTAAGGTCCTTTTCATTATTATACAAAAGTAACCAATTACTAACAATAATCATGAAGAATTTTTTATAATGATCGAAGAAAAGGAGTTTCTCCTTCTTTTCAATATATGAAAATTTATCATCGCGTTTTATGTATTGAGCAGGGACCGACAGAAATGGACATATTGACGTATCGTTAATTATTTTACGTTCTTTTTCAAGTGGCGGTTTTTGATTTTCATCTACGTCTGAATATAATTGCAAATCATCGGTATTATTATTTGGCGCTGAATCCGGTTGCACATATTCCTGTACTGCACAAGAAAAATGCATTACATTTTGAAAGACAATTAGTCATAACAATTACCAGATTGGTTCATACTTAAATAGCTAGGCAATTCAGACTCTGGTATAACTTTCGAAATTTCTTCAAGTTGTACTTTTGATCTTTGTATTAAATCAGTTGCTAGGTTGGATGCTTTATCAGAAAGTTTTCCATGTTTAACTTCTTCACTTAAAAAATCACATATATCTAAAAAAAGTAGTTTATTTGTATTCGTACTTTATCAAATTTAAACATCCGGTAAAAACTGATAAGTGCATAAAATGTAATAAAACCATTACAAATTTTTATGCATAATAATTGAAAATAATTATTCTCACCCTGTAATAATTTGTTAACAGATGAATACAGTATATTAATATCACTCTTCATTGTTGCGAGAAAATACTTTGAATATAAGTCACCTTACTTTAAGCCACTTTAAATCAATTACACATAATTGTAATAATTAATTAACTTATACTGCGTTAAATATTTTATTTGCAAGGCAAACGATCTGTAGTAGTTTTTATATTAGAATGTTCAATATTTATTAAGATATTAATAAAATAACTCTCCCGCAAAGTTTATGGGAGAGGCGTGAACAAATTTTGAGAAACTTTTAATTGCTCATACAATTACATACTGCGCCATCTCTGTAATTAGCGCACATTTACGATAAAGTGATAAATTGTGTGAATAATTACATGTAATTATTGCGTAGGTATGTTGACCCAATAATTTTGAATTTATTAAATGAAACCCTTTGTTATATATTTTAAACAATATACTAATTGATTATTGGTTTATTGTAGTATAAAATCTAACAGCTAGCACACATTGAAACATAGTTATAATTGACTAAATTTTTTTTTTTTTGGTTATAACGCCCAGTACTATAATTTCTAAATTTACTAGACGTGTCCACCAGTATTTGTTCAACAATCGTCTAAATTAACAATTAATATTTTACACATCATATATTTTTTATTAATTAAGTAACAACATAAACTTTATAAGTGGCGTAATTTTTATCCAATACGCTGTTTTAATATTTAGTTATCATATATACACATCATCAATAAGAAGGCATATTTTTGAATTATCTTCTTATGTAAGATGCATGCTAAGTGAACATATAAAATATAATAAGAGAAAAAAAACAATATATTTTTATTATTTATTTTTTCAAGAATAGTATTTATAAATTAGGTGGTCTCTTAATCTAAGATAATCATTAAAATTAATTTATTCCATGAGGATAAATGTTTCAACAAAAAAATAAAAAAAAATTAAATTATAGAAAAATGTGGTAAAATTTGTAATAGATATAAAGGAAAATCAAAACTATGATTTTGTTTTAGAAAGGAGTTTCTTTACCTCCTTCTCGTTTTTTTTTTAATTTTGTTTGCACTCTCTCTATTGCACATGCAAATACATAATAAAATGTATGCACATGTAAAAATTACTGTCGCAATACAAAATGCAGTGTACATATCCATCCTAGCAAAGGCCGGTGGACGGGCTATTTTATTTTATTTTTTTCCTAAAATTCATGATATGGGAGGGCACTGGGATTTATAGATCCACGTCACATATTAGGCAAGGGGTTTATATCGGTATTTTTTGTTTGAAAAAGGGACCAAAACGCCCAGGAACTTAAAAAAATAAAGCATTAAACAATTTCCACTTCCTTCGCACACTGTCACTGATTATGTTCATAGTCCAACGTATTGAATAAAGTTTGTGTCGTATATAAAATCTTCTCACAATGCTACCAGGAGGTGGATGTTGATTCTAATGTTGTTCATCTCGGATTCAGAATGTGATAGAATTTCATAGAAATATCTGTAAAACAGAAAATAGGCATGACTACCCAGCGCCAAATAGATGACAGGACGAGCACGCGTCGACGGGGCAGGAAGGAGATGAGCAGACCACCGCCCAAGGTTAGTAGAGTTAGGTAGGAAGAGAGGCGTCCACCAGCCAGAGAGGCCAGCGAGGGAGTTATTGCATGAAATACTCAGGATGGTCCGAGTCTTTCTCAAACCTCTTGGCCTCTTCTTGCATGCTCTCTTTTATTTTCAAAATAGCAGCCGATTCCGTTTGGTCCTGCAAGGAAAGCGACCTTTAGTGGTTAGGTGTCAGTCTACAGAAGCACAAGCACCGGCCACCAAAAATCTACTCACGTTTTCTCCAGGTCCACCAAAGCCAGCTAAATTATAATCTCCCATTCCACTACCGCTGTCTTCTCTCGGTGTGCCAGGACCACCGTTGGCAGGTGAATTTTTCATACCATCCATTCCATCACCATTGAGCACTGGCCCCATTGAGTTAGGACCCATTGGACCCATAGGTCCACCTTCAGGTCCACCACCCATTGGAAATTCTCCTGACATACTTCCACCGACTGCAGGTTTCATCAATGTGTACATATTTTCACCACCAGAATTGGATGAGTCTTGAGGGCTAGGCATTATAGGAGTCCCGGGACCTGGAGGTCCAGCTGACCCAGGCGGTCCACCATAATTTCCTGGCGACGATGATGAGTAATTCATTGGCTAAAAAAAAAATTCTAATCAGCTAAATATTCGGCTAATTATTATTTATGTATAATTACCGTTGATGTGTTAGGTTGCCATTGCGGTCGTCCACTTGGACCTGTCATAGACATAGGGGGCATGGGACCTCCTGGCCCTAAGCTACTATTTGGTGGAGGTCCTCTTAGGCCAGGACCATACGAACCAGGTCCTAGTGGACCCATTGCAGGGCCTCTGGGTGGATTCATTCTTGGATTCATGGGATTCATTCCAGGAGGTCCTAGTGGCAAAAATAAATTAGTATATTTGTTTTACCATAATTTATATTTGTATAAGTATTTAATTATGTATAGCACGAACGACACCAGCATGCTGATAGCATTTTATTATAAAGCAAAAGCAAGCAAGTCGAATGGACTAAACTGTAATCCCATTTAGTTTAAAAAAAATTTATCTATAAATTAGGTTAATAACAACATAAATTTTGATATTAATAAAATAAAAATAATAATAATGAATATGATACGTTATAGCAGTCTTATTTTTTTGCTATTCTTGAAACTATGATACAGTGCTATGAAATGATTATTATTATAGGGATTATTGATGAAAAGTCCAAGTGTAAAAGATGCGTATATATGGGTGTATGTGGTGGTGAAGGAGCGCATTTGCCTACCTTGCCAACCTACAAACTCTCCGCCTTCACCTGGAGACAGAAATAGATGCAATTACATGAGGCAATCATATGAAATCGGGCTTCATGCTTGTGCATTTCTCTTTAATCAAATTGTTATAAAATAAATTATCGATACTTAAATATATATATATAAAAAATATTAATCAATTAATTATGAATAAAAAAATTTATATGACCTGTCAATTTACTTCTTTTTTCTCATTAATGAATAACTAATTGAAGTGGCTTATCTAAATATTTACCTTGCCTCGTTGGGTCCATATTATTGGGCATCATAGGCTGGCCAGGAGGCTGAAATATTAATTAATGATTGAAATTAGTTATAATATATGATATATTGAGAATAAAATAGATAAAAATTGAGTTAAATGAATGAGCTAACATTGAAATAAACATGAAATAGATATCAACCCAAAGAACAATTAAATGATTTGAAGTACATACAAGCAACACAGAGGATTAAATATGGAAACATATAACACTTACTCCATTAAAATCACTGCCTATTTGTGGCATTCGAACACCAGGTCGGGGACCTGCAGGATATCTTGGACCCATGAAAGGTTGCGACGACATCATCTGCGTATGTGGGGGTGGTGGTTGCGAATGCGGGGAAGGTTGACTTGATGGATGTGTGGGAGGTGATGGTCTCATTGTTGAATTCTACAATTGCAAACAAAATAACATACAACATCAATTTTTGAAAACATCATTATCGAGATGCTTCAATTTAATTTTTTATTATGACAAAATCTTTAGACCAAATTTATGATATCACAAAGATTTTGAAATGTTCGCGCGCGCGTCTGATTTGAATTTTGAATTATTTTTTATTGTTATTAACACACAAACATAATGACAAATGTATAAGGATTTAGGCACGAACATAAGCTATTAATAAATTGTAAGTAGCATAGGTACAAAGCAACTATGACAATAAGTGATAAATAAGAAATTATTTACAATACATGAAATGATTGATGAACTTACTGGGAAAAATCCTGGAGGTATTGGACCACCGGGCATACCATCATTTGGAGGCATTTGACCTAAAGGACTAGGCGCTGGCCCAGTATTCTATATAAATAAATAATAATAGCAAATTAATTAAAAAATGACATCATTAGCATTGCAATAACTTACATGTGCTATACCATTTACACCATATCCTGAATTAACGAAACCCTATAAATAGATGAAATTGTTATCAATAGAATGTTCATTAAAAAAAAAAAGAGTAAATGATCTGTAGCGTAACATAGCAATATTTCAGTGAACAAAATGGAAAATTAAAATACTATCATTTTAATGTGGCCTTTGAAAATATGTACATTTGTAATGTTTTCTATATTTGATTCGTTTTACAAATTTCAATGCAACAATGCAATGCTACTTTAATTGAAAACAAAAATATGTATAAATTTAGCATATTAGAAAATTTTCTATTTGTATGGTATAATAGTAGCCTTGGTAAAAAATTGCGAATAGTGTAACGTGCATACGTTTAACTATAGATTAAAACTCGTAGAGCGCGGAATAAGACGTTTTTTTTTTAATTTAATGTTTGGATGACTCAATAAACAACACCAATTTGCATTTCATCAATTGTTATAAAACTTTTTAAATAATAAACAGAAATTTAATTAATGATTATTGAATTAATTTGTTTCTCATCAATAAATTTTTTGATTGTCAGGTGGAATTTATAAACAATAAACAATATATGTAAGTAAAGAATTTAGCAATGTTTGTTTATACATTATTGTATGTATGATGGCTTTGTTGCTGGCGGAACCAAGTAACATACTTATTATCAAAACTATCTATCCTTGTGCTCGGCACGGCAGATAAAAACTCAAGGTCCTCTACCTAAGGTCGACTCGTCATGAAACTCAAGCTAGACGCTTCACTACATTAAAGTACGACTTAAATTACAAAACAAATAAATAAAAGATTCTTCTTTATAGCGCAAATCGCCAAACGCGTAACAAAAGAAATACATTCTTTTACGAAAGATGAATATTTTTTTAATTGGTGAAAGTTTGCTATAAAATGATTAGTTTGCGGTAATTGCAAACATTGTTAGCTTTCGCGTATTTTTCTTCAATTGCTTTATCAAAAGTGGAACAAATGATAAAAGTACGCTGATAAATGAAGATAAAGATTCGTCGTAGTCATTGATAATGAGCAAGAAAGAATGGCAACAGTGTTCCGGAACCGTTTGCCGATTTGCTAGATAGGAATAGTATAAACCATTGGAGAAGAATGAGTAGGAACGAGCAAGACTACAGTACCTGGCCGAACGCGTACGCTTAAAGCAACGTTGCCACAATCTGTACCCCAGTATTGATCCACAAAAAAAGTATGGTGGATGGAATAACAGAAAAAAAAAATATAAATACTCACATAATCATGAAATGCTTTTGCTTCAGAAGAATGTTCACATGTGTCTCTTCTTTCAGGAGCTGCACAATATAAGTCCCAAAACACACTAAACACATGAAAAATTAACATCATAAATTATATACCCCTTTCTTTCGTTTAATTATTATTTTTTTTTTTGTTAATACTTACCACCACCAGGAGTGCAGAAATCCAGGTGGTTCACCTAATGTTATATTTTTCTCCCATCGTATCTGAAATAAAATATTTTTAATAAAATCCATCCCCTAATAAACTAAAAGTTTCAAAACTATTTACCTCAGATAGAAATGTTTGTGCTGCCTTTTGTGCTCCAACATGTAGTAAATATTCATAAACATATAGTGCTAATCTATAAAAGAAATAAAATACGTTATTATTATAATTTAAATCATCATTAATTAATTAATTTTATTGCTACGCTATACTAATAGATATTATATATAGCAAAAAATCAAATTAAAATATTACATGTACACTATTTTATAATTAATTATATATACACGCAAATTGTTTATCTTTATGAATAAAAGGGTCTTCATGAATGAAATGCAATGAAGGTGCACTCTATAAGCAATTAATAATCTCAATATCCAATAAAACACATTTATCAAGCCACGTGTTTAGCTCATTTGGAAAATCTTATTTATATATTAAATAATCTTTTCTATCATAAGTTTTTCCTCTCAATTAGAGTAACAGCAACAAGTTCGGAAATGTATTAAATTGATTGACAGAGTCTATTTAAGATTGTTTAGAGACTTCATTCTATTTCTGTAATATTTGTTTATAAAACGAGAACGGCAAGTTACAAAATTGCAATTTCAACTAAATTCGTTTGAATGTAAAATTTCGTCTTTTGTTTTATAATAATTTGTATGTTATATCGATAGTCGTTAAAAACAACAGCTAGCTAGGAGGCTAGAAGGTATGCTTCGTTATTAAAAAAAAAAAGAAGAAAAAACACATTTTGTTTGTTTTTATGTCAAGAAATATACATTATTTCTAGTATTCACTTTTAATTGTTCTAATAACTTTTTACCGTTTCTTTAGAACTGTAAGTTGAAATATTTGAACGTTGTAATTTGCCGCCCCTTTTCTATGTTATTAATAAAAATACTTACTTTTCTCTTGCTTGTGCATCTGACGGCACTGTCGAACCTTTACCCTTAGCATACATGCTTTTAAAATTAAATTTTAATTTAATAAATTAGATTCAAACGGAATTTAACACATGAAAGTGTATTGCAGGCGCGCACTGTTCGATAGTTTATTTTTTATTACTTTAATTTATAGTTGAATTAGAGCATATTTTATTCACCATCTACATTTTTAGTAGAAACTTTGTAAATTCATAACGGGCGTACATTTAACAGAAAATTCACCAAAATCAAGCGTCCTATGTCATTATAGAGTAACAAAACACTACACTACACGTCAAAATTTCTTTGACGACGCCGCTACTCAAACAACAGCAGGGTTTTTAGTCGAGTCTGAGCATGCGTTTTAAATTTGTTCCCGTTATCTTACACAATTTATTATTATTGAAACGTGGAAATAATTAAACTAGCCATTTAGGACAATTATATTTCATATCACTTGTTTGATATAATTTTAAAACTGTTTGGTGCGAGTTGTTGTGCGGAGTCTGTATTCTTTTAGTTTACCTGTACAACGCGCTTTGGATGCTGCGAGGGTCGGACTAAACTTGGCAACCGTGGATTTTTTGATATACTAAGGTGCGAGTGCGCAGTAAGTGAATAGCAACGGGGCATCTATAGATTTCAATCGGCTACACATTTTCTGTCATCCCGTTCATTGCCATTCAAAGCCAAACGCTGATATTCCACGATCATTTTTAACTTCCTATATGCAACCAGTCGCACATTGTAAATAGTCCCAGAAAAAAAAACAAATCGATTACCAAAATTTCGGTTAACCATTCAACTTCACACTTATGCCCTATATTTGCAGGAATTTGGAAGTAGTTAAATGTATGACAGCGTCAAGAAGCGATTTTAAAGTCTATTTTTAATTTTAATGATGATACGTTACTGATGCCAATATAGTTTGTGGTTTTATATTGATGTTAAAGCAGAAGTGAATGGCAACATGGCGGTTTTATTCCTGCAAGCAATATGGCGTCGTAATAATTCTTGCTCTCACCATGAAAACAAATAAATTTTTTTAACAATTCCAGACTGCATTTTACGACCAAATCAAACTGCATGTGTAAAATCTATGATTTTGTTCTACTATTTGAATCTCCTTCTAAACTACGATCACAATTCATTCGAAATATCATTATAATACGCACCCGACTTTTACTAAATAAAAGAAAAAACAAAAAAAGGCTTATTGAGAATTCGAAAAGAAAAAGCATGAACATGCATGCGCCTCTTTATGCAAATTATTGATTCATTCTCTCATCAAAATTTGCTAGCACATTTTCATGGCTTCCAATCTAATTTTCAAAAAAAAAAAAATTATAACAATTGAAAAACTCGTTTTGCAAGTTTTCAATAGTCATTTTAATTAACTTACAGGTTTATAATAATTATATACTCCTGCTCTAGACACAATGGAGCACGAAAGACTTGTTTCTTGGGATGAATTTCGAAAATGTATTAAACAAATGAAGAATTTATCCGATGATCTCTATGATGAATGGATGATGCAAGGAAATATTGTATTTATGGGTCATTTATTATCATTCAATGTAATGCCTATTCGTTTATTTTAGGATGCAGAAAATGATGTATTTTTAATTAAAAGAACGAAATTGCAACGCACATTCAATAATCAACAAACTTTTCTAACTATTGAATATCATGTTGTTTATGACCATTCATACTGTGTTCCTAAATTATGTTTTAATGTTTTCAAAAATGGTATATTTGAATTAAAATTAAATATTTTTTAATAAAATTTCTATTTCAGATGGCGCTCTATTACAATTAGAAGAATGTGCAAAGATATTTAATTTCACAGATTTAAGTAGCGTTTTAGGAATATTCACTCAAATGGTATATTTACAATTATTCCTAAAATTTCCTTTAATTTTTAATCTTATAGGAACACCCTGTACTACATCGACCAATTTATACATTACATCCCTGTAAAACATCTCAATTATTAGAAGTAATTTCTGGACCAAGGTTTTATTAAAATATTTAGAAAATATATTTATATAAATAATTTTAATTTCAGTAAGAATATAATTGTTACATGGCTCAGTACAGTGGGACCAACCGTAGGTTTACTATTAATGAATGAATACTCGCAGTTAACATAATTTAATTAATTAAATAAATTTATGTAATAATATTTTGTTTTATTTACGTTTAGATAGAAGGATATATACTAAATATTTTTAGTTTTAAAAATTTTAACTTTTTTTTGACATGTGCAATGGTTTTTAAACCAGAGTTGTATTTAAATCCTGTTCAAAGGGCTCGAATTTTGCAGTCCATCGCAACTACTGTCTAATAGATGTCGATAAAGTGGGTGATGGTGGGTGAAAAGTTGGTTTGAAACAGCACTTATGGCTAGCTAAATTTTAGAAATAAAAATTCATTACAATTTGGGGGGTTGGGATTTAATTAAATTATTCAATAATTCAGCAATATATAGAATCTAAACTAGCCATTAATTAAGCTAAAAATGTCGTAAGTATTTCAAACATATTTTTTTAGGTTACCTTTAATTGTTTAAATACCATAAATATTTCCTTGCCTTTTTAAAGGACAATATACAATATTAATGGAACTGAAGTAAAGTATGTATGGGAAGATGTAACAACAGAATTCTTAAATTCAGTAGAAGGTGAACTAATATACGAAACAGTTATTTTAATTTCATTTTGTTAATTAATAGATTTGGAACTTGGTGAGCTTCTTCATGACTCGTTGTTTGGATTATTTGAGGCAATGTCTGCTATTGAAATGATGGATCCTAAAATGGATGCTGGTATGCTATGCAATCGTGGTTATAAAAAAGCTAAAACCTTTGACCAAGCAGTTACAGTACATAAAACTTAGCAAACAACTTTATATTGCTTCATATTAAATTTTATCATTTTAGGAGCAAAGCCTTCCTCTACTGGATATTAAAAATGCGGATCTAATTGGAATTATTGACATAACATTAGCATGTGTTGTTTCATGGTTGGAAGGACATTCATTAGCACAAACTGTTTTCACCAATTTATATCTTCATAAACCGTATTCAATAGAAAATAAGACACTCCGATCATTTTCTTTATCCATTTATAAATTACTGCAAATAATTAAAGATTTTATTGAAAAGTATGTATAGAATCATTTATGGCTGAATATTTAATTAAAATTAATTAAAGGGCAATGGTTTATGAAGAAGAGGATTTTCAAACTATGCAATATGGATATTCATTATATCCTGATATTTCGGATCATCGTGTTAGTGGCATTTTACATGAAACTGAGGAAGAATTACAGAAAATCACACGCAATACATATTTAACGGATAATAACTCAGTCGAAGTAATTTTTTTGATTCTATTTTCATATATTGTGTACAGGAATACCTTGCTTAGTTCGGCTAATCCGTTCCGCGAAAATTCAGGACTCTTTGAAATCGGGAGTAATCGAAGAACTTAATATAACGTTAAAATCAGATAAAAATAAACCATAAAATAAGCAAATAACAAATTTCTAAACCGAACTACAGTGAATCCGGACTGAACGCAGCACGACTAAGCGAGGCATTCCTGTAATGCCCAGAATGCAATTTTAAAGTTCTGAACTGCACTAGTCCTTTTCAAGTTCAAATTGGCTCTAATCAAAATCAAAATGGCATTAATTAATTTCAAATTCGCATAAAAAACATGTTTTAATCGTTTACCAATTTGAAATTGATTAATGTCATTTTGATTTTGATTAGTGCCAATTTAAACTTGAAAAGGTATAGTATATTGTTGTCATGCAATTTTACTTCGTACATAAATCAAAATCATCATTTCTAATCATGAAATATTTATGTGATTGCTTTTATTTGTAGATTGAGGAAACCATCGCTTTATATGCACGAATAAAATTTATACGAATTCTTTATCAAACATTAACGCATTTTATGCAACGCGTTGAGGAGCAAAATGCTGTAACAATCGAAGTGCAAAAAGTGATGAAGCAGAAATTAAAAACAGCTGGCGATATGCTTATAGTTATGAAAAAGACAATTAAATTGGGAACACAGTGTAAAATTTTGAAAATTATTTCATAGTCATTTACTAATCTAATTGTTTCAGCTGATAATGGACAATTTATAGGATTTGAGCCTTTAATAAATCAACGTTTATTGCCTCCAACTTTTCCGAGATACACGAAAATTAAGCCACGCGAAGAAGCATTGGCGTATTTTGAAAATATGGTTGAGCGTTTGAAAGTCTTAGCGAATGTTCATTCAATAATATCATTTAGTCAAGCACTGGTAAATGATTTGATAAAATTTAATATCAGAAACATAGATTAAGTACCAAACTTTTAATTCATAATTTTTTATAATTTTATTAACATTTTAGATTTTATTTAAAACAATCTATATTTTCAGGATTTTTTTATAGAGTTCAGTAAATCAAGTCCATGTATATTATCGAGATCGATATTGCAGCTATTATATCCGGGAAGTTCGTGTATGCTTATTCGAAATTCAAATTCAATAATATTGAAGGATATTCTAAGAGAAGCGTTGAGACTGTTTATATCTCCACCTTCTTTAGTCATCAAGTCATTGCTTTATAATCAACAAGCTAAAATTTATATTGATACTTTTTTAAAACATTGCACGCAACCATTTGCTGCATTTCTGCATTTATGTGGCCATAATCGAGCCCGACAACGTGATAAATTAGCGCATCTTTTGGAAGACTTTACATCCTTACAAGATGAAGCTGAACGAGTTGATTGTTATTTACATAATATTACGATAAATAGCGCATTAGCTAGAACACATTTGGCCTGTTTTAGTACATGGATATTGTATCATACTTTAAAGATTATGATAATGTATCTTGTATCAGGATTTGAGTTGGAATTGTATAGTGTGCACGAGTATCATTACATTTACTGGTATTTGTATGAATTTTTATACGCCTGGTTGGTTTCATCATTAACACGTGCTGATAATTTTCTCGTCGAACAAGATTTGTTCACTGAATTGCAGAAAAATAAAGGAATTAATAAGAAAAAGAATAAAATTAAGAAAAAGGCCAGACCAAATCAGCGTGAAGCTTTATATTATCAAGCCTTACAAAATATGTGTGGAGGATATTATAAAGTAATTATAATATTATATATAATAGAATAATTAAAAACTTAACCTGAGCAAATCATGCATGTCTATCTTGACAATTTATAGCCGCCATATTGTGGCATATAAGGAAATTTAAATCAGAGACATGAACCGAAATGAATTTCGTTTCGGTTTACGTTTACGTTCAAAGTAAATGTTTTTCGTTCCAATTTCGGATTCGGTTCGTCAAAAATTTTTGGTTCGTCAAAAAATTTCGGTTCATTTCCGGTTAGGTTCCGGTTCAGTTCCAATTAAAATTTTAAGTATAGAATTAAAAA
>JAODFZ020015010.1:0-10644 GCA_027574845.2 Deinopsis erosa
TATATAAATTGCCCCATTTATTTAGTAATTATGTCAAACTAACATTCTGTATACGAAAATGAATAAACATTATCTACGTGTGAAAGGCCTCTTAAACAATATATAAAGTTAATGCAAACATTTTTAATTTAAATTGCAAAACAATGACTATAAACAATTTGTATACCTATGGATTTGAATACATACTTTGAATAACATAAAAAAGTTAATACAAAAATTATTAAATAAAAAATATATAACATGTTAGTAAATAGCAGAACGTTTTTACATACATAATTACGATATTGATAATGTAATGCATGAAAGAACGACATGTACTATAACAATGATAAGACATCATATCATTTTATTGATAAATAATTACATAATTTATCTAATATGGTTGCTATGGTAACATATATTATTAAATAATATCATATGTTCATATCATATACAATAGAAATGAATATTTTTGGCTATAAAATATGATGAAAATGACAATCATGTAGTTGTAGCGAATTTTATGTGCAGAATGATTAGGCAAAAATTTTATTTTAATTTGTTTATGCAACGTTCAATATAACATGATTTTGCATCAAACTGGTGTGACTTATGAATGAACCAATGAAACGTATACATTATATTAGCATTGACTCGATGCATGATTAAAGTGTGATAATTATTAGCTACCCGGCGAATGCACCTGCATCCCTTAACTAATTGAACGATTTTTTCCGTTGTTTTAAGTAAACAAAATATATATGATGTATGTATCTAAAATAAACGTTAATTTTTTATAGATTTTTTATGTTGATAAATTGCTTATTGTTTGCGAATGATTAAAATGAAGTCGTATAAATTGAAGCGTCAAGGTCAATTAATCAATGAATGTGCAATCAGCGTTCTTCCATTTCCTATTATTCTTAGTAAATTAATAGAAAAAAAATTATGTAATTATCAGTTTGAACAAATACATTCATTATTAGTAATAATTATTCTTCTTCTATAAAAATGTATTATTATTTAAATCATAAGTTCACTTCAATAAAATATTGAACTATTTATAAATACAACTTAAAAAGTGATTCTCATTTTGTCGAATTTAATTTAGAAAATATTTTTTTTCCTAATAATACATCATAGAAACTTTTTATGCAAAAACCTATACCTATTTATATGTAATATTTTTAAAACTGAATAAGTAAAATATTTTTTATTTATTTATTAATTTCTTATTAAATCATCAATCCATAATTTATAATTATTCAAAAATTGCGAATAATAATTTTTATCGTAAGCAATGAATATTAATTAAGATTAACATCCTAAATATAAAACTATATACGTATATTAAATTAATCAAACTCTAATAATAAAATCAGTAGCGGAGTAGTTACGTTTTTGGAGCCTCCTGCCTTTAATTATAGTATTTATATATTGACCCCGTACCTACTACTAATATTTTGTTATTAAAATATTATAAAAAATAAAATTTGTATTTAAAATTTATAAAAAAATTAGTTTTTTAGTTAATTCAAAGACATTTTGGGGACCCTTCAATATTTCATAACTCAATTAGATTTTCAAAAATTATTTATTAATTTCTTATTAAATCATCAATCCATAATTTATAATTATTCAAAAATCGATAACAATAATTTTTATCGTAAGCAATGAATATTAATTAAGATTAACATCCTAAATATAAAACTATACGTATATTAAATTAATCAAACTTTAATAATAAAATCAGTAGCGGAGTAGTTACGTTTTTGGAGCCTCCTGCCGATAATTATAATATTTATATATGGACCCCGTCCCTACTATTTTGTTGTTAAAAAATTATTAAATTAAAATTTGTATTTAAAATTAAAAATAAATTAATTTTTTAGTTAATTCAAAGACATTTTGGGGACCCTTGAATATTTTATAACTCAATTAGATTTTCAAAATTAATTAATTGTAAGATTTTTATTAAAAAAACATAATTTTTGGATTGTTTTGTAATTTTTAATAATTAAATATAAATCTATAAAATATAAGAAAAGAAGTAGTAATCGAAAAGAAAGAAAGTATACATTTAAATTGAATTATTAAACGTCTAATCCTTTTACACTTCTTCACTTTGTTCCTAACCTACCAGAAATAAATAAACTAGAAATGCGTTGTGAAAGTAGAACGCGATTAATTGTTAATAAACTCTTCAAATATCAAGATTTTGTTAAACTGTTTGATGACTGTAATTTTATGAATTATTCAATCATCTATTTATATGACAATTTGGTATGTCTAAATTATTAACCTGTACACATATATGTATATCCATAAAAATTGAATGCAAAAAATGTTTATTATAATATTGATCGCATAATAAAATATGTATTAGGATAATCAATGACTAAAAACCGATCGTTATAGTCAGAGGAAACTCCCTAGTCGTTAGCTCAAGAAACGCAATACATAGATAGAAAATTTTATACAAAATAGGAAGGAAAAAATAGACGAAAATGTGAATGACCTTAAAATATTGAATCTGTAACCATTTTCCTAATTACAATAACAACAAATTAAAATGATGTTTTTATTTTGTGTGCGGTTTAAAATAAGTAAATTAGTGAAGAAGAGAACCTAATAATAGTGCGAGTATAATACGAAACAAATTATTATGTGAATTCACCTGGAGAAGAAAAGAAACATTCGTATATTAGACAATACGTTGGTTGTCGACTATCGACCGTTTCTGCAGCACTCGCTGCTCACGAGCGCACTGTTCCGCTGTCCCATTGGTCGGAGCGCGTGGTCTGACATAGGGCCATATCCCGCTTCAGATAAATAGTAAGCGCCAAAACCTCGTGTCTCAGTTCGCGATTCATTTTTTCGCGTTTCAAATTCATATAGTTTCCATCTAAAAAACATATTTATTCATTATCTAATTAAATTGATTACGCATAATTACAACAACGTATTTGATTTTGTGATAGCATTTAACACGATTTTATTATTTTTATAATATATATATATAATTGGATTTTATTTAATATAACTTTGGTAAGTTTTTATTTTATAAAATATATTTTATTATTTTTTTTGTTTAAATTCGCAACGTGGCTATAATTTGATATGTAAATGTTTGCAGTATGTTTAATCGTATGATGTAATCGTTAAATGTGATTATTCTTTTGTTTTGCTTAAAATTAAAAACAAATATATATTTTCAAGTGTGAATATATGTGTGCAGTTTCAAAGGAATTGCACTTTGCGTTCCGCTACAAGAAATACGACAACATTGTAATAATTACTCGTAGTTTTTTGTCGGTTTACCTCTAAAACATACCATATAATTGATCTTTTATAATAGTTGCGTGGCACATCAATTTTTATCGACATTCTTTTTTATTTATTCATATAACAATGTGTCACTATAAATTTATAACAATACACGCATAAAATTCTTAAGTTGTAATTGTTTTTGTAGTCATAGCAACTAATCAAACTATCAATATGATGATGATATTTAATGTATTTTTTACTTATTTATATAATGACAATAATTTTTTATGTATTTTAAACAAAAACAAACGTTTCGCTTTTGTTTGTTTTTCGTTTGTTAATTCTGCTAATATTAATATCGTATAATTGGTTGCATAGGTGACGTAAAAATTAGCAAAACATATTTTCATATAATAAATTCATAAATAATTTAGTAGTAGATTCACTTAACGCCTTTTGTATTGTTAAATTGAAAAGATAAATTATTTCCGTTTGCTTTTATTACTCAATATTTGAATGACAATGGAATTAATTTTAATTCCTCTCTTCATTTTTCAGAGCGAACAAAATGCCAGCCCGAATTCCAGATACGCACGCCGGATTAAATAATTTCACCGATGATATTGTTATCACAGGTTTGTCAGGACGTTTACCAGAAAGCAGCAGCATTGAAGAGTTCAAGCAACAGCTCTTCGATGGTGTTGATTTGGTGACGGACGATGAACGAAGATGGCCATCTGGTTTACACGGCCTTCCAACACGTACAGGAAAAATTAAGGACATCGCACATTTTGATGCGACTTTCTTCGGCGTTCATGCAAAACAGGCACATGTTATGGATCCTCAATTACGTTTACTTCTTGAGTTGACACACGAAGCAATGATTGATGCTGGCATTAATCCAACCGAATTTAGAGGATCAAATACTGGAGTATTTATTGGCGTGTCCGATAGTGAATCTTCTGAATTCTGGACTGCAGATCCAGAACAAGTGAATGGATATGGTTTAGTTGGTTGTTGTAGGGCCATGTTTCCAAACAGAATTTCTTTTACTTTCGATCTAAAAGGGCCAAGCTATGCAATTGATACAGCATGCTCAAGTAGCATGTTCGCTTTACAACAAGCTGTTACAGCAATTAAGACTGGACAATGCGATTCTGCTATTGTTGGAGGCGTAAATCTTCTTCTTAAACCAACATCTTCATTGCAATTTCATAGATTAAGTATGTTAAGTCCACAAGGAATGTGCAAAGCATTCGATGCATCAGGAAATGGTTACGTTCGAGCGGAAGCTGCTGTTGTTATTGTCATTCAAAAGGCAAGTAAAGCCAATCGAATTTATGCTCAAGTTTTGGGAGCTAAAACTAATACAGATGGTAACAAAGAGCAAGGAATCACATTCCCATCGGGTGCTATGCAAAACAAATTAATTAAAGAAGTTTATGCTGAATGCGGTGTTGATCCATGCGATGTAGCATATGTTGAAGCACATGGCACTGGTACTAAAGTTGGTGATCCACAAGAAGTTAATTCAATTGCTGATGTATTTTGTAAGAATCGTAAAACTCCATTACTGATTGGTTCAGTTAAAAGTAACATGGGACATTCAGAGCCCGCATCAGGTTTATGTTCGATTGCAAAAGTTTTAATTGCAATGGAAAATGGAGTAATTCCTGGTAATTTACATTTCGAAAATCCTAATCCAGATATTGCTGCCTTAAATGATGGAAGACTAAAAGTTGTAGCTACGAATGAAAAATGGAATGGCGGTTTAGTTGCTGTTAATTCCTTTGGATTTGGAGGAGCAAATGCTCACATCCTTCTACGTTCAAATCCTAAGCCAAAGGAAATTTGGCCAGCTGAACCAATTCCTCGTTTGATAACAATTTCGGGACGTACTGAAGAAAGTGTGAATAATTTCATTGAGAAAATTAAGGGATATGGACATGATGAGGAATTATACGCTTTACTTAATCACATTCATAAATCAAACATTACTGGACATTCCTATAGAGGTTTTTGCGTTTTAGGACAAAATGAAATGCGAGAAGTATCGCAAGTGACAAATGAGAAACGCCCAATTTGGTTTGTATTCACTGGAATGGGATCCCAGTGGCCTGGTATGGCTAAAGATTTAATGAAACTTGAAACGTTTAAACAATCAATTAAACGTTGTTCAAATGCATTGAAACCCTATGGTATTAATCTTGAAGATATAATTGTAAATGGAGATGAACAATCTTTAGAAAACGTTAGAAACTCATTTATGTCCATTTTGGCTGTGCAAATTGGATTGGTCGATTTAGTAAAAAAATTGGGAATTGAACCAGATGGTATTGTTGGACATTCAATTGGAGAAGTTGGATGCGCTTACGCAGATGGTACATTAACAGCTGAACAAGCTATTCTTGTTGCTTATTGGAGAGGTACAGCTATTTTGGAAAGTAAACTTCCACCAGGTGCTATGGCTGCCGTTGGAATGACATGGGAAGAATGTAAAGCTCAATGCCCAGCAGACATTTTCCCAGTATGTCATAATAGTAAAGACAGCGTAACTGTCTCAGGTCCAGTTGAATCAATAGTAGCATTCGTTGAGAAATTAACGAAACAAGATATTTTCGCTAAAAGAGTAAATAGTTCCGGAGTTGCATTCCATAGTAAATATATTGCAGATGCTGGACCAAAATTACGTAAAGCTTTAGATACAATCATTCCAAACACAAAGGCTCGTTCATCGAGATGGATTTCTACTTCTATTCCTGAATCGGCATGGAATACGCCACTAGCACAACATAGCTCAGCTTCCTATCACGTTAACAATTTATTATCGCCAGTTTACTTTCATGAAGGGCTGAAACACATTCCAGATAATGCAATTGTAATCGAGTTTGCTCCACATTGTCTATTACAAGCTATATTAAAACGTTCTTTAAGTAAAACTGTCACAAATATTGGATTAGTTAAACGCGCACATGAAGATAATGTTCGTTTCTTATTATCAAATATTGGAAAGTACGTTACAATAATAATTATTTTTCAGTAGATTTTTTCATAATTCTATTTTTTTTCTAGGATATTTAATGCTGGCGGTCAACCAAATGTTGCTTCTTTATACCATCCAGTTTCTTTCCCAGTAGGAAAAGGAACTCCAATGCTTGCGTCAATGGTTGAATGGGATCATTCAACTGAATGGTCTGTTGCTGATTTTGGCAAGAAAGGTTCGAGATCTGGAGAAATGGTTGTTGATATAGATTTGAGTAAAGAGGAATTTAAATATTTAAGTGGACACGCTATTGATGGAAGAATTTTATTCCCAGCTACAGGATATTTGGTATGATTTAATTATTTCTTATGTTAATTCATTTTTATGAAGCACAAATCTAGAAAATATATTATAAGGACTGCAACTTAAATATTCGGATATTTATTTTTCATTTTTTATTCTTTAGTATTATCATCTTTTGACGTCAGGACATAAAAATAACTAATTACCTAAAATTATTATTATTTGATATAAAATTATTCATTTTTAAAAACTTTACCGATCGTTAAATAATTAAATATAATTTATATTATAATTATAAAATATGCATTTCGTCATGGCATATCATTAATTTATTCTTAATTATCACAATTTACAATAATAAGCAGTGCCGGACTAACCATTAGACAGGGCTGCTTTGCAAAGAAAATCTCTATCTGCTTTGATTTTCACAGCGTACTCAAATGTTAAAATGGAACGCGGAAACTTATCTAGATTACGGTTATTCTGTTTCACTTAATGTTAGTTTAAGATTAAAAAATTAAGATATTTAACTAAATAATTGAATTAAATAACAATCTATAATTTGTTTGCAATTAAATTAAAAAAAAAACTTTCTAATTTATTGATTATTTTTTAGACTTTGGTATGGAAATGTTTCGCGAAATTACACAATCAAGATTACGAACAACTTCCAGTTATAATCGAAAATATTAAATTCATGAGAGCAACTATAATGCCAAAAGAGGGATCAGTCAAATTCTTTATTAATATATTTGAAGGATCTGGTGAATTTGAGATTTGTGAAAGTGGTCAAGTTGCAGTTTCTGGCAAAATCTACGTTCCTGAAGAAATTGAGAAAGAATATTTGCAATTATCCAAACCAATTCCATTCAAAGAAAATGAAATTTTACCATTAGTTAAAGCTGATATATACAAAGAGCTTCGCCTACGTGGATATGATTACGAGGGAATGTTCCGTGGTATTGATCAATCTGACAATTACGGTCAAGCTGGCACCTTAAATTGGGAAACAAATTGGATTAGTTTCATTGATACAATGTTGCAATTTTCAATTTTAGGTCAAAATACGCGAGAATTGTATTTGCCTACTAGATTGCAGAAAGCAATCATTAATCCCAAATTCCATGTCGAAAATGTTGTTGATAATAAAATGCCCGTTTACATGTATAGAAACATTGGGGTAATTAAATCGGGAGGAATAGAATTAAGAGGAATGAAAGCCAGCTTGGCTCCAAGACGTCAACAAACTCAAGCTGATCCAAAATTAGAAAAATATCAATTTGTTCCATTGAAAAATGATTTTTCTCTATGCGAAGATATTGAAAAATCTAAAACATGTGCTTTAACTGCAGCCGCACAAATCGTATTAGAAAACAGTTCTGGAGCAATTAAACTAAAAGTTGTTGAAGTAACAAGTCACAAAACAATTGAAGCAATGATTTCGCCTAAATTGCAAGACATTTTAGAAATGGAACCCATGTTGAGTGTTGATACAGTTGTTATTGGCGCAGTTTCTGGTGAAACCGCTACTGCTTTTGAAGAAAAGACTATTAAGAATATAGTCAAAGATCCATCTGCAGGACCATTTGAACAAAATGCTCATTTAGTTATTTTGTCTGATGTACTAACACATAACTTAAATGAGATTCTTTCAAACTCATTGAATGTATTAAAAGCAGGAGGATTTATTTTACTTGAAGAACCATTAAAAGTATCCACATCTGCATTGAATAAGCTTGGACTTGAAATCATTTATCAACAAGCTACATCAACTAAAACTTACTTATTAGTAAGAAAGCCAATGGATGTTCCACAAGATTTCATTATCATTAATATAACAGAACAAAACTTTAACTACATCGAACCATTAAAAGCAGCTCTTAAGGAAAGTGAAACAAATAATAAACGCATATATTTAGTAGCTCAAGGAGAAGAATTAACTGGTTTAATTGGTATGGCAAATTGTATCAAACAAGAACCAGGCGGTCTAAATATGCGAGCAATTTTCATTCAAGATAAGAATGCGGAGAAATTCTCACTTACATCTAATTATTATATAAATCAACTTAACAAAGATCTCGTACAAAATGTTTTGAAGAACGGAGTGTGGGGTACATATAGGCACTTATTACTAGATAAATCTATTGATAGTGGAAAATTGCAAGTCGAACACGCTTATATTAACACTCTAGTTAGAGGAGATTTGGCAAGCTTACGTTGGATTGAAGGACCTTTGCGGTACTACAAAGGAGATGATGCTAATTCTGAATTATGTTCAGTTTATTATGCTCCACTTAACTTCAGAGATATTATGTTGGCTACAGGAAAATTGCCGCCAGATGCTTTACCAGGTGACTTAGCTGGACAAGATTGTATCTTAGGTTTGGAGTTCTCTGGAAGAGATAGTAAGGGGCGTAGAGTTATGGGTATGGTTGCTGCAAGAAGTTTAGCAACAACTGTTTTAGCTGATCCTGGCTTCTTATGGGAAGTTCCAGAAAAATGGAGTTTGGAGGAAGCGGCCACTATTCCAGTTGTTTATGGAACTGTAAGTTTAAATAAATATTTTCAATTAATAATTATATATTATGCCTTTTTAAATTTTATGCAGTTTTACTTTTATGCAATATTTGGCATGTTTTATTTAATTCAATTTATACCCAACCGAACGTTAAAAATATTTGTGATTTTTTTTAATTTCAGAGTTATTATGCACTTATTGTAAGAGGACGTATGCGTCCAGGCGAATCCGTACTTATTCACGCTGGTACTGGAGGTGTTGGTCAAGCCTCAATATCCATTGCGCTTCATATGGGTTGCAAAGTATTTACAACAGTCAGCAGTCAAGCAAAGCGCGATTTCGTAAAGAAACGTTTCCCACAATTAACTGATGATTGTATTGGAAATTCACGCGATACCAGCTTCGAACAATTAGTCTTACAAGAAACGAATGGACGTGGTGTCGATTTAGTTCTCAATTCATTAGCTGCGCATCAATTACAAGCCTCAGTTAGATGTTTAGCTAATGGAGGAAGATTCTTAGAAATAGGCAAAGTAGACTTATCGAATAATTCCGCTTTGGGAATGAGTGTATTTTTGAAAAATACTACATTCCATGGAATCTTATTAGATGCTTTGTTCGATACTGATTGCTTCGAGAAAAAAGAAGTTATGCGTTTAGTAACTGAAGGAATTAAGAATGGAGCTGTTCAACCTTTAGCAAGCACAGTTTATGTAGAAAATCAAGTCGAACAAGCATTCAGATATATGGCATCTGGCAAACATATTGGTAAAGTTCTTTTGAAGATACGTGATGAAGAAAACAGATCAACTTTACTTCCATCATTAAAATCTGTTAACGCAATTCCTAAATTGTATATGGACCCAGAGAAAGTTTATATTCTCGTTGGAGGGCTTGGAGGTTTTGGTTTAGAATTAGCCAATTGGTTAATAACAAGATGCGCTAAAAAAATTGTTTTAACATCTAGAAGTGGTATTAAAACTGGTTATCAATCTTTATGTATACGCAGATGGAAGAACCAAGGTATTACTGTACATGTTTCCACAGCAGATTCTACCACAGAGAAAGGTGCGCAAGCATTGCTTCAAGAAGCAAACAAGTTCGGTCATATTGGTGGCATATTCAACCTTGCAGCTGTTTTAAGAGACGCATTCATGGAAAATCAAAACGAAGCTGATTTCAAGACTGTTTGCAAACCAAAAATCGATGGTACTAAATGCATGGATGCTGCATCACGTCTAATGGCTCCACATTTAGATTACTTTGTTATCTTCTCATCAGTTTCTTGCGGTAGAGGAAATGCAGGCCAAGCTAATTATGGATTAGCAAATTCGGCAATGGAAAGAATTTGTGAAGCAAGACAAGCATGTGGACTGCCTGGAGTTGCAATTCAATGGGGTGCAATTGGCGATGTTGGTCTTATTTTGGAAACTATGGGCGGTAACGATACTGAAGTTGGTGGAACTTTACCACAAAGAATCACTTCTTGCTTATCTACAATGGATATGTTCTTACAACAACCTCATCCAGTTGTTGCCAGTATGGTATTAGCAGAAAAACGCAAGGGAAACAAAAATGCAAATCAAATCAA
>JAODFZ020015023.1:0-19027 GCA_027574845.2 Deinopsis erosa
GAGAAACACACACAAGACGGTTCTGTCTATCCTTTTCTTAGAATTTGGTAGGGATGCTTAAGTGGCGACATCATACGGGTGTCAAACATTACACTCGGATCGGACGACGCTCTTAATGTGGTTTTAAGTTGCTGTGTCTGTGGAATACGCAAGTCTAATTAATTCAAAGTTGGATAACTATTTACCGTCTTTTTTAGAGCATGCCGCATAAAATATATTTCATTGACATATACATTATTTTTAGGATACTATGCCATCGATCTTTATATAACCGTAAAAATGTTAGAATCATTAAAGGTAATGAAAGGAGATTTATATTCAGCATATTGTACCATTATAGCTCGAAAAAGTTCCATTTTATTGCCGTATCTGAACAATTTCATTTTAAAAATTCACGAATCAGGTATTAATCTCTATTGGGAAGCGAACGTATGTTACCTTTAAAATATCCATGTGAGAGATGCTGAAATGGAAAAAATAGATTCTCTTCCAAGCTGCATGCATAACTATTTCAAATATCCATATAGCACCTCTCATATGCCAAAGAATTTAGATTAATACATGTTTATTTTAGACTGTTGTACAACATACCGCATTTAAAAAACAAATTTCACTTGCTTCTTTCCGCGTTGATACAATGATTAAATTAGATTTAGTCAGAATGAAAGGATTATTTTTAATATGGTTCATTGGATGCTTATTGTCAACTATAATTTTTTTATGTGAGAAGTATAAAATACAAAAACAATTACTTATATAATTTAAAAGTAATGTTAAATGTTTTTGATATCATAAATGTCAGGGCCGGATTAACCTAGACATTTTGCCCTGTCGGGCCCCCACAAGGAATAAACAAAGAAAACTGTCCAAAAAAATTAAATACGAATGAAATAAAAAATATATATATAATGTTCCTGGAGTAGTTAAACCAATACATATGTTAATTTTATATAAAAAAAATAATTTACAATACGAAACAAAATAAATATAGTTTAGTTTTTATTCCATTAAAATCAATAGAGAGAAACGACAATTCAAAAATACTCTTTTCTCGTTTCTTAACATTTTTGTTTTAGGTGGATGGCTTGACCCAAGGACTTTTGACTCGGCTTGACCGGGCCCCTAAAAAAACTGGGCCCTAGACATTTGTCTCAATTGTTTATGCCATGATCCGGCCCTGATAAATGTGTAACCATTTTCTTAATGTTGGAGCTATGTTAATGATATTTTAATCACACATTAGTAGTGTTTTATGCATTTATAAAAGTTTTTGTTTGAGTGAAATATAGCTTCCAATTATAATATTAAAGTTAATAATATTTATGTAGTTATAGTCAATTAAATGTTAAAATGTTATTAATATTATTGTGTATTAGGCAATTTATTCTAAAATTGGTTGTAAGGATACAAGGGATTGCATAAACACCGATAAAACACCAAAGTCGGCTTGTTAATGAAACACCCTGTATGGCTGTTCCAATACCAAATAATAAAGTATTTTCTGTCCCTTACAGTTAATTTATAGTCATTTTACTAATAATTAAATATTCTTACCCCATATTAAACCGCTCTGAAAATCAATTAATTTCTTTGTTCTGCTTTTGTTAAAATAGTTTCTTGGAGTTCCTTATTTCTAGTAACAGCTGATTTGTTCGCTCCCATCAAATTATCATCAAAATGGGCAAGAAATCGAAAGATAAACGGGACATATATTATCGTAAAGCTAAAGAAGAAGGTTGGCGAGCTAGAAGTGCATTTAAATTGATTCAAATTGCAAATCGTTACAATTTATTTGATGGTACACATTCTAACCTCACTTTTAAGTACAACTCACATTTACGATTTTTAGGTGTAAAAAGGGCCGTTGATTTATGTGCAGCTCCAGGCAGTTGGAGTCAGGTGCTATCTAGAAAATTATATTTAGGAGAATCCTTACACGATCCAGCTCACACTGTTCCACCACGAGAAAATGAAGAAAGCGTGTCTGCGGCTGTCGACTCCAAAGAAGAAACGGAAGAAACGAAAATTGTGGCTGTAGATTTACAACCCATGTCACCATTACCAGGTGTAATACAATTACAAGGAGATATAACTAAATATTCAACTGCGAAAGCTATTATTGACCATTTTGAAGGCAATAAGGCAGATATTGTCGTGTTTGATGGAGCTCCTGATGGTAATATGAATAAAATTCGCAATTCCATTTAATTAAAGTATAATAAATATTACAGTTACTGGTTTACATGAAATGGATTGTTATATTCAAGCACAATTATTACTCGGTGCTTTACACATCACCTGCAACGTATTAAGAGAAGGCGGAAATTTTGTTGGGAAAGTATTTCGTGGAAGACATGCAAATATACTCGGTGCACAATTTAAAATGTTATTTAATCGAGTATTATTCTACAAACCATTAAGCTCTAGAAATTCTAGTACCGGTAACTATAACAAAACATCAATAAAACTGAAATTAAAATTGGAACATTTTAGAGGCATTTATTGTTTGCTTGCACTATGAGCCACCTCCAGAATTCGATCCAACGTTACTGTCTGAATATGTTGGAAAAAGTTTATTAAAACCTAATTTTAATGAACTTACAGGACTTAATCGAATTTATATTCCATTTATTGTGTGTGGAGATCTTAGTGGTTTTGATTCAGATGCTTCTTATCCATTACAAGTAAAAATTAGTTTCCTTATTTAAAGAAATCATACAATTATTGTAATTTATAGGTTGGAGATACTGAATATACTTATAAAAACCCTTTTCCTCCCCAAAAAAACATAAAAGGAGATGTATCTGAATATATTTCTAACGTTTTAGAAGGTATGAAATTAGAAGATGGAGAAGAACAGAAATTGCAATCTGAAAATATAGTATTGAAAAGTAATGCTGTACAGGTGCTGCAGCCAATAAATCATTCGTTTCGTAGCATGGCTTCTTGTTTACCCGATTGTGACAATCCATTAGATACTATAGGATTTCCAAAAGAAAAGTTAAAGAACGTTGATGAAAAGAAAAAAGAAATTGAAAAAACTAAATCGGTTCAAGAAATTATTAAACAAATGGGCGCAGATGATTGGAGTGAAGAAAAGCTTACTAATTTTCTGATGCAATTAAACTCTTCAATTAAGTATGTAGATACTTCTGATATTGATATTGAAGATTTAACTGATGAGCATAAGGACCGAATTGCAAAAGAAGATAGTTTAGAATTTGACTATACTGGATTTGATACATTTACCCATGAACGTTTGAACTTCAAATCATTAGATGAAGCTTCAAATAAAGTAAAGGTATCATTAAATATGCCAGAATATACATTAGAAGGAACAGGAACGCTGGTACATGACCAAATATTTCCATCTTCATCGCATGATGGTGAAAAAGTCTTAACTATATTAGATTACATAGAAGATCCGAAACCGAAAGATGATTTTTACAGCCAATTTGCAGAAATTTTAAAGAAATCTTCTGATATACAAGAACAAGACGAGGAAGCTATAAATAAGTACAAAAATGAAATTTTAGCAGGACTAGAATGTACATGTGGAAAATGTGACAAATAATTTTTCTTGCTACAAAATATACAGAAAATCTCATTTTATAAATCTATGCAACCAAGTATACTTTTAGACCAACTGTCAAATTGCATTTGAACTCTAGTTTTCGTCAATCAAACACATCCAAATCATATTGAAAGCGCGTAACATGTTATTGTAATTAAATAAATTTTGATCTTTTTTTTTTATAATACAACTGTATTAAAATATACAGAATGGCTAATAATAATAGGATAAAGGTAATGTTTATAAATATATATAAAAACGGCAACGAAACAATGTTTTTTTTCAGATGGGCTATTTAAATATTAACGGAAAACATTATAATATTTATAAAGGAATAAACACAATTGGAAGGCATAAAGATGCGATAGTAATTCTCAAAGACCCAGTATGTAGACAAATAGTAGATATATTAGAAATTCAGCAATATATTTTAGGAAGTTAGCCAGCAACAAGCTATTATTACTATTGTAAACGAAAATTTACAATTTATAAGTGACGCTAAATCAAGTAATGGAACTCGTTTAAGCAATGTTACATTGAACCCATTAGAATTATATTCATTACATCACGGTAACAGTATTAAATTCGCAAATTCGCAACATGCAGTTTATTATAAGGTAAAGATTATGAATTTAAAATAAATAGTATTAATTTTTTTTTTTTGGTTCAGCGCCCAGGAACAGAATCTTTGAATCAAAGTGAAGTTGCTAATTACAATAACACTCAAATTGATCATAGTGTGTTTTCTGCAAACACACAACTTTTGTCCACATCCGAAACTTTGGAGCATACATCTACACAAAATGACAAAACGGGTGACATTAATGATGCAACAACACATGTGATCAGTATTCATGATTTACCAACACAGGTTGTTAATTTAGAATCAGTTAATCACATAAATATAGATGATGAAAAAACACAAGTAGATAGATTGTCACCAGTTATTCAGGTAAATCCTAATCAAGAGGCAACACAAGTTTCTACATTATCACCAATTATTCACTTAAATCCTGATGAAGAAGCAACACAAATAGCTACATTATCTCCAGTTATTCACGTAAATCCTGATGAAGAGGCGACACAAATTTCTAGATTGTCTCCAGTTATTCGCTTAAATACTGATGATGTAGCAACACAATTTGTGAGATTATCACCAGTTATTCATTCAAATCATGAAGATGAAGCAACACAAGTTTGTCCGATTCATATACCAAAAACACAAGCTCCAGTTGTGTTGCAAACACAAAATAATGATAAAAATGTGGCTTATGATGTAATTGAGATATCAGATAATGATTCAAATAGCGGATCTTTAGATTATGAAAACATCCCAGTGGAAGAAATAGTAGAAAAATTTAATAAGAGTAAGGATAATATTAAAATCCTTAAGTCACCTGCGGAAGTAAATAAAGTAGAAAGTAACTCTTCTATACAAAATCTATTATCTACGTCATCACCATCAAAATTTAAAGGTGCAAGTAGCCATGATTCAATAAATTCGGAAGAAATTAATAATATTTGTAAGAAATATGAAGGAACTTTAAACAAAAGTACTGAAAGTAGTAATGATTCAATATATTCGGAAGAAATTAACAATATTTGTAAGAAATATGAAGAAACTTTAAACAAAACAACTGAAGGTAGTAATGATTCAATATATTCGGAAGAAATTAACAATATTTGTAAGAAATATGAAGAAACTTTAAACAAACCACCTAAAGGTAGTAATGATTCAATAAATTCGGAAGAAATTAACAATATTTGTAAGAAATATGAAGGAGTTTTAGTCAAAACTACTGAAAGTAGTAATGATTCAATAAATTCGCAAGAAATTAACGATATTTGTAAGAAATTTGAAGAAAGTTTAAATAAAACAACTGAAAATAATGAAATTGTTAATAAAACTGGTCAAACAATTGTAAATACAGATATATCGTCTAATAAAGAAGAAAGTCAGCAAAATGTAGAAGACAATCGAAAAACAGAGACAAATAAAATTACTGAAACTAAAAATGCATCAATTGAATATGGAGAGGCACATTCCAGTCGAGATTCAATAGATTTATTAGAAATCGTTGCAGAGTTTGATCGTGACTTAACAGATACACCATTAGAAGACGATAAAGTTAGTGAACCAAATATAAAAATGGTAAATGAAGAGAAACGATTTTATTCCGATGCATCAACAGATGTGGATGAACCAATAAAGAATATTAAAACATTGGATATAAATAGTCAAGACGATGACACTGTTGCTAGAACAAAACGTTTTTCAAAACGCGTATCTTTTGCAAATCTATCTACGTCGGAATCAGAGGATGATGAACAGCCAATTGTTAGAAAAAGGAGTAGAATTAAAGAAGCTAGTATCGAGAGCAGTGGATCAGACACAGATGTTGATGAAGGAAGAAATTATGAAGAAACTCTAAATAAAATCAATTCTTCATCAGAATTTGATGATTCATATGTGAAGCCTAATCATACGACAAATGTGAGTTATGATGAAATTCCAGCAACACAAGAAATGTGCGTAGTTACGAGCGTATCAGTAATTGAACATTCATCGACTAAACTTGAAAATATTATGGAAGTTACGGAAACATCGATTGAAAATTTAACTTCAGTTAATGATACAATGTGTGGCGCTGAAAGCATCATTGAAGATTCGGAAACGTATATGGTTGCACCAACGCAACAAATTCCTACAGGTGATGTTAACCAAGAAGTTGACTTTAATTTTGTTTTGCCAAATGATACAATTTTATCCAAAAAAAGTAATTTACGTCACTCAAATGGCGATACTTTTGATGATGCTACTCAAAAACTTTGTTCACAAACATCAACTATGGAAGATGATACTGATTTTGATGCTGTAACGCAAAAAATTTCTTATGCAAATAAAAATTGTGGTGATGATGATGATTCAATATATGCAGCAAAGACACAAAAAATTTGTTTAGAAAAAGCTGCAACACAAAAACTGGATGTGACAAATGCCATTTCAATTACTGAGATTGAAGAAGATTTTAATTTCGTAGCTCCAGCGGAACGAATGAGTACATCACTTAGTAAAAGCTGTGATTTTGACGCTCCTACCCAGAAAATATGCGAAAAGGAGGCTGATTTTGTAGGAAAAAATACTTCGTTCCAAAACAGCGAGGAATTTGATTTTGCGGCCGAAACGCAAAAACTTCCTACAAGTAATGATAACTTCAATAAGAAAGATAAGGACTTTGCTATTCCAACAAATAAATCTTCATCAAAGAAAGATGATGATTTTGATATAAGCGATGATGAGGATGATGATTTACTCTTTAAAGCTGCAACACAAAAAATTTGTTCAAACAAAGAAAAGGTTTATGATTTTGAAGCTGCAACACAAAAATTGGATATGACAAATGCCATTTCAAATAATGAGATTGGAGATTTTAATTTCGTAGCTCCAGCTGAAAGAATGAATACATCACTTAGTAAAAGCTGTGATTTTGATGCACCTACCCAGAAAATATGCGAAAAGGAGGCTGATTTTGTAGGAAAAAATACTGCGTTCCAAAACAGCGAGGAAATTGATTTTGCGGCCGAAACGCAAAAACTCCCAACAAGTAATGATAACTTCAGTAAGAAAGATAAGGACTTTGCTATTCCAAGAAATAAATTTTTATCAAAAAAAGTTGATGACTTTGATGATGCTACTCAAAAAATTGAAGATGTTTGCAATTTTATGGCTGCAACGCAGAAACTTCCTTACGAAAAGAATAATTTAAATGCTATAAGCGATGATGATGATGACTTACTCTTTACAGCAGCGACACAAAAAATCGGCACAGAAAAAGAAAAGAATTGTGATTTTGAAGCTGTCACACAAAAGCTTGACTCAAAAAATGCTACTTCCAGTACTGGATTTGAAGATGATTTTAATTTCGTTACTCCAACACAGAGAATTAACACATCACTTAATAAAGACATTGATTTGGAAGCGTCTACCCGGAAAATCAATGAAACTAAATCACATTTGGTTGAAAAAAATACTGCATCACATAATTCTGAACATTTGTCAGAACCAACACAACTAATAGATGATAATTCTAATGTTGAAGGAAACACATATCATTTTAATGCTGCTGCTAGAAAAGTGGGCGCATTATATAATAAAAGTGTGGATTTGTTTACATCTACTGAAAGTAACATTGAAAAATCAGACAATGCATCTTTCCTAAATCCATTACAAAAGCTAATGGATGTGTTCAAAGAGCCCACGCAAAATATCGATTTTCAGGAAGCCGCGCAAACATCAAATGATGCCAGCAAAAATGATAAATTTTCTTTTGGCACTGAGGATGACAATAGACAAGCAATACCAAATTTATCAGAACTTGATACTCAAACCTGTTCATCCAATTTAAATGATTCGAATATATTGTTTGCGCCTACAGAAAATAATGTGATTGATCAAAGTAATCTAGAGGAAAGCGTCGACATGTCTTCATTATTTATAGAGCCAACAGAAAAAGAAAATAGCAAAATAAATGATGGTGGAAATGAGGATGCAATTTCAGCAAATGAGGAAGTGAAAGAAGTACCTGGTGAGAGTAACGTATTTACTAAACCGGAAGATAAAATAAACGAAGATTGCAGTGAAAACGGTAAGCAGGAGGATGTAGAAAGCCAAATGGAGGTTATATTTGAAAACTGTAAGCAGAATGATGTAGAAAGCCAAATGGAGGTTATATTTGCATCACAAACTTTACCACCTCCAGTTGAAAATAACGAACGTCCAGGGAATCCTTTAGCTGAAATGCTTTCTACGCAAAACGTTTTGGATGTGTTGACATTCAACGAACCAACCAGTAATAAACGCTTAAGCGATAGTGTGGATGAAAACGAATCTATAAAACGCATTAAGTTGTCTGATTATGAAGAAAAAATTGTTCCTATTATGAATAATGACGCAAAGCTATATAACGAAAAATCGAAAGATAATCGGATTATCAATTACTTTAAAACAGAGAAGGAAAATAAAGTAAATAAATCTGTAAATGAATTAGCTGACCAGAGGCTTAAAATGAGTAAAGAAAAAAATCATATAAATTTAAATGATGAGAAAATAGCGGAAAGTACAACCAGAACATTAAGAAAACGTAATAAAAGTGATGTTAATATACCAGATGAATTAATTCTAGAAGATTATATAAAAAATGACATAAAGGTAGAGAAAAGACCACCATCTCGTCCACAAACACGTCGTCCTAATCAGGATACTAAGGAGAAGTTTGAAAGTAAACCTAAAAAAACTCGAGGTAGGAAGAAAAAGGAAATTATTATTGATGATAGCGATGAAGAATTTGATTTATTAGTACCACAAAACCAAATTTCTGTTAAAATTGCTGATGAGCAAGAAATGAGTAAAAAAGAGATAACTGTTAAGCCTGCACCGAAACGTGGAAGACCTAGAAAGATAATAATTATTTCGGATTCTGAATCTAGCACCCTTAGTGGACCAACTACTAGTTCAAAACGAATGAAAAAAGAACCACTTGATGATACTCGAAGTTGCTCAACACCAGAGGTAATAAATAATGAAAAATCATGTATTTTCTTAAATTGTCTTTTTTATAGCGATCAAAACGTAAACAAAGAATGAAAATTGTTTTTACAATGCTTGATGACCCACATTTGAAGTCGTTAATTAAAAATATCGGTGGATTGATAGTAGATACAGTAGAAGAAGCCAATTGTTTGGTAACACTGTCTGTTTTGCGTTCAAAAAAATTGTTGAGCGCTATCGGCCAATGTATTCCAATTTGTTCGCCGGATTGGTTATTTAAATGCAAAGAAGCAAACAGTTTTATAGGTATAAATATTTCATATTTTGTAGTATAAACATATTTTAATGGTTTGGTGTTTTAGATCCTTGGGAGAATCTAATACAAGATGATCTAGCTGAGCGAAAATGGAACTTTTCTTTAAAAGAGTCATATAATCGTAGCAAGACTACGAAACTCTTTGAGAATTACAGTTTTCATGTACTTGTTAATAATAATATAGAAGATGTTATTAAAGGTATTCTAAATTGTTTATTTATTATAAATTTAGTTAATAAATAATAACTTTTAGGTGCCATTTTAAGTTGTGGAGGAAAATGTGTTCAACGCGCTCCAAAGTCCGGTGAATTTATTGTTGTAGCAACAAACGAAACAAAATCAAAATGCACAAAATATATAAAACAAAATATGAAAATAGTATTGCCTGAGGCAATTTTGGAAGGAGTGTTAAAGCAAGAAATTTTATTAAATGAGTATTTATTAAAGTGGTGATGTTTTGTATACAATTTTTTTATCAATCTTTATATTATTCTTTTTATTAAAAGATGTCACTACTATAATAATATTTTAAATTTAAAATAATGTATATTAATTGCAATTTCCAATTTGTAATTATAAATTGTTAAGTTATTTTTGTAAATCAATAAAAAAAATTACAGATCGCCGTATTGATTTTAGGAGTCGACCTCTACATAAATAATGGAGAACTAAATTTAAATTTACAGTTGCTAAGCAACTGTCTATAAAACAAAACAAATTGATTTTGTCTAATTTTCCATTAATCAACCTTAAGTTTTTATATTTTGTTGGATAATGGCTCCTTTAGAGGTTAATATCTTTAAAATATATTACAAATGAAATAGTTAACTAGTTTCTTGTAGGATATTACAACAGATAATAAAAAAACAATAATTTTTAATGCTTCTAAGAACGAAATATTCAAACTAAACGAGAATTATAAATCATTTCAAAGGAAACTAAAAATTTATTGGAAATTAGTTATGTAAGTACTAAAATCTATTTTACTTAGGCAATCAAATACCTAAAATATGTATACTATATAAATTTGTAAAATTGGTACAGATGGCGTAATAATTATTTTTCACGATTTTTCCATACTATATTAAAATTTTATATAAAAGAGAGGATTATTAACTTGTATGCGATCTTCATCAAATAGTAGCACATATTTAAGCGAGTACACAGCCTAAAATATTAATTTTGTTGATTTAAAGTGCATGCAAGTATATAATTCACATATCTGCTCATTCATTGACTCATTTTATTTTAATTTAATATCAACATCATTATGTAAGTACCTCCTATCATTTTTATTATGTTTACAGTAACAAAGATGAATTGTCCTTGCAAATATTAAAAAACTGTGCATTGATAATATTGCCGGGATCTCAGGCGCAATTTGAGGAAAGTGAAATTAATGCTGCACGCAATTATCTAAATGAAGGTGGTCGTATATTAGTCTTATTATCTGAAAGTAATCAAGATGACACTAGCAATATCAATGTGCTATTGGAACAATATGGAATTATTCCAAACATGGGTAAACTACAAAATGAATTTCCCTTTCACTTAAAACAACAGTTAAATTTTGCAGATTCATTAATTCGCACGCATTATTTCAAATACTTTCATCCGAGAGAATGCTACATTGGCGATGTAATAATGAATCCCTCTTTAAATAAAGAAAAACTAAATTTGAATCTGATTTATCCATTCGGATGCACAATGAATGTTAATAAACCCAGTTTTGTAGCATTCACAGGCGGATCAGCAACGTTCCCAGTTGATAGGCCCCTGGGAGCAATATATTACAATCAAAATAGCGGTTAGTAACTAAATATTAATATAAAAAAATACAAAAAAATGAAAACATTACTGCGTTTTATTGCTGCATTAATCTAAAAAATATTTTAAAGGAGGACGATTAGTGGCAATTGGATCGGGACATATGTTTGCCGATAAATATATTGATCAAGAGAATAATGATAAACTACGCGAACTATTGATAGAGTTTTTAACGAATAATGAAAGTGTGAAGATTCTGCCGTCAGATCACGATGATTTAGATGTAAGTAGAATATAATTGCGCATATTACTTACTTGAGGCAATTTTATAGTGTAAATAATTGAATATAACAATTTATATGAATGTGTGAAGGTTGAAAACGTTGCGTTCTCTATTTTATTTAGTTCGCTTCAATTTTCTTTTGACACAAAGGCTTTTTTCACTAAAAAACCCGCTAAAAACTTTAGAAAGTCCTTATTTACTTTGTAGCCACATTCAAAAATTTACTTTAAAGACTTTATAGAGAATTTTACATTAGCACCATTATTATATGTAAAGAGGTCTGTGTATTTAAGATAAATTAATGTTGGGATATTATTATTATTATTATTATGTATGTGTAAAATAGAATCAAACGGATATTATTTGTGAATTGAAAATCATAACATAATAGAGACTTTTTGTTATGTTTGTTCTAGACATTTATTTATATAATAACGCATCACTATTATCACAATATTTAATTGGGAAAAAATTAATTAAAATATTTGCAGAGGTGTAATTAGCATTTAATAGGACTGCATTGGGGCTCATCGAACTTTTGTGCTATGGGCCATAAAACTAGCCCCTCTTTTGTAATGCGAGGTCTTGCACCCCCTAGCTACGCCACAGAATATTTAGTTAAATTTTTCATGAAAATATAAATATTTATAAATGCTTTGAGCACAGAAAATTATTCAACTATTTAAAATGCTACACTTTGCGTTATTAATAGTAAATATTGCTAAAAATGTGTACTTTGAAATACATATTTTAAATTAATAATTAATTAAATATTAATGAATTATTAAAAAATATTATTGAAATAATAATTGAACAGTTTAATTAAATCAAAAAATAATTATAAAATAAATAATTAATATATATATTGATAATAATACAGAAATAAACGAATCAAATCTCCTGGAATAAATTAACTGACAATGAATAAACATTTTAATGTGGCTTTAAGGTTTATTTTAACGCCTTAATTAAAATTGTTGGTATGGTCAGAAATTTCTTTCATGGCTGTAGAAATAATTAACGTTTTTGACGAAGTCGCGTCCATTTCCACGTTGATGTTTGAATTCCAATGTTTCCGGTCCACGGTTATAATCATATTTTCAAGGAATATTAAGAAGTAAATAAAATATGTATGTATAATGAATAACAAAGGCTAAGTCTAAAATAACAGAAATATTTTAGTTTATCGTACCTGGAATTGTTTTTTTTATGTAATAGTAACGATTTTACTCCTAGACGAACAAAAGTTAAAAGTATTTGGTAGATAAAGTATACACTTTCAAATTTTGACAATAAAATTAACAAATAATTACAATTTGTAATACATATTCTTTAATAAATGAGCTTTTAATTTATTTTATATTTTAACATACATATCAGATTAATATATAATTAAGTATATTAATTAATTTTTTATTATACAAAAAAAAAACCGATTTTATCATAAAATTTAACATCAATTACTACATTTTATACACGAACACATACAATATTAGCGTTTATAAATTAAAAGTGCATACAATTTAATTCTCTATACGTTCATTTATTTTATATCATAATTACAGTGATAGTTTGTTTCATTTAAACCAATGGTCATGTTTCACTGGCTAGTGGTTAATATTATCATGCGTTATAAACTATTACTCGGGCAGATTGTCCTTTATACAGAAATCGTGATACATATTACACATCCATTGTATTTGAAGTTGCGTATTAATTGTGATTGATTCATAAATAATTCAATTTTAATATGGCATGTCAGTTTTGTACAATAACCATTTAGTATATTAATGAATGTAAGCGTTTTGTTAAAAAAATGTGTGACACACATCTACGTACATTTCATTTTTGCATAAGGGTGTACGTAATGTTTAAATTGCGTAAAGCTCTTTTAATTTATAGTCTTGTTTCGTTTAGGTATGGGACCACATTGTACCAGATACAGCCGAAATGGCAGAACGACCGAAACTTTGTCTAACTGATGCAATTACTCATACTGTATCAGTGGATTACAACAAGCTCTTTGACCATAAAACATATTCTATGAATACTAATTTAGGTGAGAGCATAGCTCTATCTATACATCAAACATAATTATAACATCGCATTACAAGATAGACATTCATCAGTAGACAATATCTACATCACAAACATTACATCACAAAAATTCAATTTCTGCAATTTATTACTACTCATTCATGCACTAACTTTTTAATGTAATTTGATCGTTAAAAAATGTTCTACGATTCCATTCAGATTAGTTTTCATGTTGTTGTTGTTTTTTGTAGTACCTGACGCTCTAAAGCTATATGAAAAATTGGGTGTCAAGCATGAACCATTAAAGGTGATTAGTCCGAACTTTGAAGCCCCTTTACCACCGCTTCAGGCTGCTGTAAGTATGCAATTAGGCAAAGGGTAGAGGAGAGGGAAAACATCGAGCGAAAAAAAAAATTAATTATCCTATTGCATCGTTACAGGTTTTTCCACCGTCGTTCAGGGAATTACCTCCACCCCCATTGGAATTGTTCGATTTAGACGAGGCATTTAGCTCTGTATTTTCGAAACTGGCGCAGTTTACAAACAAATATTTAATGTCTGGTTCAGTAGTGAATCAAAGTGACAAAGAGCTTGGATTTTACATAAAAGAATGCTCGAAGATTGTTCGATTAGATGGAGATTATTCAGATCCAAAACAAATTCTATATACGTTAGGAGTGCAATGTGCACAATTTAAAAGTATTGACACAATCAAATAAATTTTATTCTTACTAACGGTTTTTAACCCTTTTCATTACAATTTGAGAAAACTTTCTTGTTCAATAACCTTTGAGGACATTTAAATTTTTAAAATCCAGTTGATGTGGGAATAGGTTAGTAACTAGGAGTAGTTACAGCGAGATTGAAACAGGTTACATTCTGATGCTGTTGGAATAGGGTATGTATGCTACGTATGTATGTTGTTTCGCAGATGAAAAGGGTTGATAGGTGAAAGGTCACTACTGGACCGCAGAGAAGCTGGATATTCATCCCTACTATTTCGTATTAGCGATTGCGAGTTTTAAATGGATTCTAGACGCTTTAACGGTTTCATTCAACAGGTTTATATATACGTTTGTTGAGAGAATGTGTTATTCTTTTTACATGTCCAACACTATATGAACTTAATTAGTGCAACTAATTAACTCTATTTACATTTTTAACTAGCTTACTATATGAAACTACTAAAATCAGACTAAAAGTTTCAAATACTTACATTTGCATTTCATATATTCATTCATCGTAATAATTACTATTTTTTTATATAAATATCAATTATAATATTTAATAACTTTTAGTTATTTTTACCTACAAAATTTCTTTCATTTACATTATAGAGTTTTACAACCCTAAAAGTACACTTGTGTCTATTTAACAAGTAAACCCTAAACCAGTTTTTTTATATACATAAGAGAGTGAATGATTTTAAAAGCTATATAATTAATATGCATATAAAATTTTTTGCCATCGCATTGAATTAAAAATGTGTCCTGTATGAAAATTTCATGAGTTTGCATTTTTATTAGAAAAGTTCGTATAAATATTTAAATTTTTTTACAAATTTTTATTATATGTTATATTATCGCACTTGAAACTAACTGAAACGAGTTCTTTAGTGCCTATTTAAATTATATTGGGCTATGGAAATATTTTATTATTTTTATATATTTCGCTGTTCGTCTTACATTTACATACCACATTCCACATTGTTTGTAATTGTAAATTTTGTAAACTGCGCTCAACGTTTAGTTCTAACAGCTATAGACTAAGCATGCGCTGAAAAAAATATTTTTTTATTTTCGAGAATAAAATCAAATCTATATAGCTTTCTTTGTCTGAGTTATAGATTTTCTATTTGTCATTGAAAATATTTTTTTTATTTTAGTTGTTTACATCTCTGCACAAAATTCATTATCAGTTCATAGTGAAAACGTAGTGTGGTTAAATGTATCTTCAAATAAAAGGTAAATACATTTTTAATGCGTAATTGTTGTTTTTTCTGAATTAAGAAAGCTATTTACTTGCAATTAAATTATTATAATATGAAATTCGTTGATTAAAGAATCGTATTGGATTGGATATTAAAAATGTTTGATTTAGGGCTTCTAAATCCAATAAATTTATGTTGTAATTATAACTTTATTTTATTTTGACATGTTTCGGGACATTCATTGCCCATCTTCAGAAATACTACAAGAAAATTAAAATATAGATCCTAATTTTTAATTATAATATTATTTTATTTTAGTTGTTTACATCTCTGCACAAAGTTCTTTATCAGTTCATAGTGAAGACGTAGTGTGGTTAAATGTATCTTCTTCGAATAGGCATCCAACCCCCATAGAAAAAACTAGGTATCTTCAAATAAAAGGTAAATACATTTTAATGCGTAATATTTGTTTTTACTGAATTAATTAAGTTGCAATTAAATTATTGCACAATTGTTATCTTTACACAAATTTTTATCAGTAATACAATATAAAAACCGTTTTATATTGAAATTTAATATAATAAATGAGGTAAATTATCAAAATAATTTGAATATTAAATATCAATATATAATTTTATTTATCAAAGGAAAGTATAGAAATTTAGTTTTGAGTCAAACTGTACATTTTCGTCTTATCAAATAGCATTGAAAAATTTATGCGCACAAATTTACTTTTAGTCTACCTACAGTTTATAGTTTTGGTTGAATAAAATTCTTAACAATTTTATATTGCGCAAATGATCCACGAACAAATTTTTGTTTCAATAACAATTTTGTTGAATTTGTTAACATGTATATGTGACATCGATAATGTTGATTCAATTCGGTTAATATAAAAATTACGTGTAAATTGTTGTAAAATTTACGTAGCCTTTGGGCCCCTTCCCAGTTTGGGTTCTGGGCATTTTCCCCATATGTAAAATAGGCTCTGCATTAATTATGATCATAAATTAAAATATTAGAATGTGCTAAAATAGCACATCACTTAAATATAATAATCATCGCATTTGTTAGTTGTTTTAATTAATATTATAAATTTCTTTTTAATTTATATCGATTCAATTCGGTTAATATAAAAATTACGTGTAAATTGTTGTGCAATTTACGTAACCTTTGGGCCCCATCCCAGTTTGAGTTCTGGGCATTTTCCCCATATGTAAAATAGACTGTGCATTAATTATGATCATAAATTAAAATAGTAGAATGTGCTAAAATAGCATATCACTTAAATATAATAATCACCTCATTTGTTAGTTGTTTTAATTAATATTATAAATTTCTTTTTAATTTATATCGATTCAATTCAGTTAATATAAAAATTACGTGTAAATTGTTATGCAATTTGCGTAACCTTTGGGCCCCATTCTAGTTTGAGTTCTGGGTATTTTCCCCATATGTAAAATAGGCTGTGCATTAATTATGATCATAAATTAAAGTAGTAGAATGTGCTATTTTAGCACATCACTTAAATATAATAATCATCGCGTTTGTTAGTTGTTTCAATTAATATAATAAATTTCTTTTTAATTTATATCGAGGATAAATGAGAGAATTTAATGTCAAGAGCAGGTATTGCGGTGGTAGAAAATGATGTGTCGCGACAATACGAGCTCACAAGCATCAACTAAAGGTTCTTTTCAACTCCCTACGTGAGATAGCAAATCTTGCTAATTAGAAACGCTCTGCTAGCAGCAAACTCTGATGTTTGGCCGTCGAGCCGAGTGACGCCATCCGTTCATTAAATAACTCGCGGCGCAGATTTCTGACTTTCTCATTGTTGCGCTGTTAGGGCACATCATTGTTATACGAAACTACTATACACACAATATAAATCTCTTTGCAACATCTTTCCATATGCTTTTGAGCACTCATTTAATAATACAAAAGCACTTGACATCAAATTTTATCACATCTAATGTAACGTGTACATTAATATTTATCAGAAACGGCGCATTTGGTAAATCACAGATCGCGTATTATGTGGCCCTGTATGTAACTGGAACCTTATTATCAACAGAAATAAATCACGCTGGCAACGAACTCCACTTGCCATGTAACAATTCTGTGCATGCATGCATGTTATGCCAGTCGAATTGAAGAGAACATACATCAACAAAATAGAAACTTACTCAAGCTTTTAATTCCTTTTTTCATACCAGAATGGTTCTTCATTTATGTTAATTATTATTTTAATCAAAACGTCTTTTTATAACCAAATGCGCTTCCATTTACTTTATTTATTAGCAAATTTCATATACCTATTAAGAAGCATTTATGGAATTCTCTTGCAGAGGACAGGCAAATGTCCTTTCTAATTTATGAATACAATCATGTAAATATGGGATGGTCACTGGTTACACCTTACGAGTGAAAAAGAATCCAAATTAATGAAATATTACACATATTCAGCTAAAGTTATTTAAAATATTTCTTATTCAATCGATCCATATCTTTTTTTATCTGTTTGAAAATTTAATTGTCAGCTGCGGATTGTATAGAATATTGTTACACTTTATGCAGATAGGTAACTAACTGTAGGCACATTCTAAAAAAATACAATGACATCATTCCGTTTGTTTTCATAAAAGGCAATGTTCTTCAATAATTTTTGTTATAATTTTATAAAAAATATGTTGAATCATTGCATGAGAATTATATAGTCACGTATCACTTTATAACTCTATTTCGCTTAATTTATAACAATCTTAATCTGTGCCCTGCTAATTAAGTATTGACCGGGCGCTAAATAAAAAAAATTGTTCAGTCATATTTTAATAACACAGGGCAACAAATTTTGATAAAAGTGAAGGCCCAGAGATTAAATTAGGCATTTCTTATAGATTTCAAAGTGCTGAACACGAATATGACAATGAAAATCAAAGATTGGTTAAGATTTCTGGGAAATCTGCAATAGTTTCTTATACAGGGTGTTATCTTTCTAACTAAACTTTCAGTTATTTCGATAAGTAGGCACTCTATGGGAAAAATGTTAATAATCAAAATTTAATCATTCCGGGGAGGAAATACATTATTGTAAACCACCTCAAAGTTTGAATAATTGAATTGCTGCAAATAAATAGTTCTAAAGGGACGGTTTTTCGATCAATCGGACAGTGAAAATTTAATAGTTTTCAATTATAAGAATAAAGTGAATACCTTATTTGTTATTATGAATTAAATTAGGTGATTCTTAATCTGTCAACCTTGACATAAACATCTCTGTCTCTACCTTGCACGTATGTAAAGGGGGGGTAATGGGGGTAATTTTCAAAAATTTATCCCTTAACAGCCCAATATGCACTACTGGCGGCTTCATAATATAAACAATATTTATACAATAATATTTGTAACATATACAGAGATAAGCCGATACAAGAACACTATCTGCAAGAACTGCAATTTGTTTATTTGAAAATTGTTAACAACATCCTTTGGTTAGTGCAACATTAACATCTATTACGTAATAAGAATTACGTATAATTTCATACAAAATCAAAAAAGCTAGGTAGGAA